>VUQG01022086.1:0-14838 GCA_015106755.1 Etia nguti | reverse complement strand
CCTCCTGTTCATCCCTGATACAGCCCACAATGGCAGAGTCATCCGAGAATTTCTGCAGATGGCATGACTGAGACTTGTACCTGAAGTCAGACGTGTAGAGGGTGAAGAGGAAGGGTGATAGGACAGTCCCCTGCAGTGCCCCTGTGCTGCTCAGGATGTTATCTGAGCGGCAGCTCTTTAGTCGGACATGCTGTGGTCGACTTGTTAAATAGTCCGTAATCCAACCTACCAGTGGGGCGTCCACCTGCATTTCCGTGAGCTTATTCCCCAGCAGTGATGGTCTGATCGTGTTAAAAGCACTAGAGAAGTCAAAGAACATGACCCTCACAGTGCTCCCAACAATGTCCAGGTGAGAATAAGCCTGGTCCAGCAGGTAGATGATGGCATCCTCCACACCGATACGAGGTTGATAAGCAAACTGCAGGGGGTCCAGCCAAGGCTCCACCAGCAGACGCAGATGTTTCAGGATGCTTAGAATGGTAGAATTAAAGTGGCAGAAAATCTTGCATTTTTATCTCTTAAGGCCTTGGCTATTTATTTTAAAATAACCTAACCTCAGTTAGT
Source organism: Etia nguti (assembly GCA_015106755.1). Classification (NCBI taxonomy): domain Eukaryota; kingdom Metazoa; phylum Chordata; class Actinopteri; order Cichliformes; family Cichlidae; genus Etia; species Etia nguti. Next base: position 14,274 of record VUQG01022086.1, on the reverse strand, counting down.
AACAGCTCCACAAAAGGCCAAAATAAACAATCTTGGAAACTTTGGATGATATTAAATGAATTTGCATCTGTTTTCAGAGATCTGAAACAACAAATCAGAAACCTGTTAGGCATCCACTTTATTGAATGCTACACTCTGGAAATACAAGAAATATAGAGAAAAAAAAGTAGTGGAATGAACTTTTAAAAAACCACCTGACTGGGAGAATACACATCAGTCACATGCAACACACCCACCAATCAGCTGATTCACAACCTGTGAACAACCCAGCAATGAAATTAGGGCGAATAAAAAAACCAAAACCAAAATCATGCCAAACTGGTGGTGGACGTCTTTCTAAATTCAAAATGTATGCTCTCTGTTCAGAGATAAATCTGCATGCACCATTTGAATGAGAACTCCACAAGTTACTTTAAGAGATGACGGTGAGCCAGATACGTTTTAAACTTTTAATTCAAATGTAGACAACCACTTCCATTCTTACTTTTACAAAACAAAGACAGAAAAATCCACCGAGTTTAAAGTCATTCTTCTAAAGTAAAGGAAAGACAAGGCATTGTGGTATGCAGAGCCAGTTTGACACACCTGATTGTTTTCTTCAGTAGGGTCATGTGAGCATGGATGTGTTATTAGCCCGCGTGCAAATAATGCACCGTGTCTGTTTGTCTGCCTTTGAACAAAACATGACAGGATAGCACCCTGATTACACACAGCAAACATAGCAACCATATGACATCACAGAGCTGCTACGCCCTGAGGGGAGGCTTTGCTTTATTTTTCCTCTCCATTAGCAAAAACAAAACCCCTCCTGCCTTTCCCCCCCAATTCTTTCTTTCTGGAAAAAACAACAGGAAAGACACATGATAGAAGTTTTTGCTGCTTTGTGTCATGCCTGGACACTGCTCAGTGAACTTTTACACACAAAGAGCTCACTGAACTCGAGTGTGGGACTATGATAACAAGTCAGTTTGTGAAATTTCTTCCCTCCTAGATTTTCCATCATCCATTGTAAGTAGTATTAATGCAAGCGAAAGCGTTTAGGAACCAAGTGGCAGACCAGGTAAAGTTGTAGAGTGACGTTGCTGAGTACTGAGGGAAATAGTGGATGAGAAATAGCTAATGCTCTGCTGACTTAATAACGTCTTCTGGCAATAACATTAGCACAAAAACTGTGAACCAGGAGCTTCATTGCATGCGTATTAATGGCTGTGCTTTTGTCCATGTAGTGTCTATAGCAGATGCTTTCAGCACAAATTCACACATACTTGCATGAACATTGGAAGGTGTGTATCAGCAAACTTGCATAAAAAGCGTGTTGATGAGTTTTTCAGTTGTAATTAAAATCCATTTCACTGGGAGACAGGTCCAACCAGTAAATACAGCATTATTTTTCTTCATTAACATACATTAAACTAAAACTACAACATTTTACTGTGATTCTGATTCTGAGTGATACATTGAATAACCTTTGTGGAGCATTCGCACAATTTCTCTTTTTTTAATCAAGCTCTACCAGGGCTTATAATGTGCTAATAAAACAACAATACAACCAGGAATGTTTTCGCAGGAAGAGGAACTTTTCCAGCAGCTGCTATCAATTCCCTTTCATCCGGTTCAGAAATTTGGCAACCTGTCTACAATGAGATAATGCTCAGATCTGATGGAATAAACACCACTACATGGTAAGTCTGAGTGGATGGATAGGTGGATTCGTGTTTCGAGAAATGAAACAATAATTCTGCAAAGCCTCTTTTGAAATGCTCTGACACAGTCAGTATAAAATTTGGAAGCCAAATGCCCACAAAGGCACTGCACAAGGCTCTTTTGTCCTTTTTGTCCAACACCAAAAGGACAAAAGGACTAGTGATAGGACTCAGGTAATTCTAAAAACATTAGGATTTAAAACATGTTTCCTGTGATTCATTTCAATTGGGAAAGAACAGCTAAGAGACTGCTTATAAATGACTTAAGACTACTTTTAAAAGACTTGAGTCTTCAGAAATGATGTGGACTGCTATGAGAATTTTAAGAAGTCAAAACTCAGAATCTTTGTGATTTAATGTAAATGTCCTTTAATACACATGAGGCTTGATTTAGAGTTGTTTCAAATGACATAAGTCTTGAAGTAATACTTTAGACTTACAGACTTGAAACTGTGAGAGAAAATAAAACAAGAAAACAGCTTTGCTATGGAGCAACATAGAAAGAGACATAGTGGGCAGAAAGGTATAGAGAAACAGACGTCCTCACTCAGTCCTGAGTGCTGTTTCCCATCAGCTCATCTTTCAATCCCTGTATATTTATACCTGCACTGCCAGTTGGCACACAGGCTTTTCTCCTCTCTATATCATAACTTATTTGCTTAAGTAGCTCAACACTTGAGTCTTTATGAGGTCATGATTCATTGATAACAGATACAGAAAGCATTAAAGGTGACAGCACACTAAATCGTTGTATGTTATTTGTTTAATGGGAAGCAGAGTAATATAGTTCATATACTGCAGATGATTCAAAGTTACTGTAAACTTGCCTCTAATGCAGATCAAAAGGTTTTTGCCTGAGTGCATGACATACAGTCTCATTGCAAACTGGAATGTGTATTAAGAATGCAGTGGGTGGGGCATAGTTTGAAAGCCAGATAAAGTTTGAATAAATTGAGTAGACATGGAAATACAAATCAGTAAACTGGATTTACCACAGAACTACGTCCATATTTAGAATTCTAACATCTGCAGTGTACTTGGTAAAACTGTAAGTTGTTATAAAGTAATACAGTAATGCTTTCTGTCTTTTTCCATGGAGTTAAAGAAAAACTGGTTTTTTAATTTATCTGACCAAAAATGTAAAAAAAAAAAAAAAAATGTTAACAGCCCCATGAACGTGCCAGAATTAGCCTTGAACTCTGAACTGCAGTCAGAAAAGCAAAAATGGCGTCACTTTAGAAAATTCTAATCTCCATGACAACAGAAGGGGAGTTTGTGGGTGTTTTCACTGGACTCGAACTCGGACAAAGAAGATGAGCTTATGATGCGTCTTATTAGACATGTTGTCCTGTTCTCTGACATACCACACACCATAAGCATAGAATATCTATGTCATAATTAGAAGCAATAACAAAATCAAGAAAGCAACCTGCTCTCAATATGTCAGCGTGATGTAGGGTTACGGGTTACACTACAGTAGAAAGATGCTTACTACGTTTTCTGGCTGAAAGATATTACTTCACAAAAACAAGATTGTTTCTGTCTCTGAAGGCTCATCTCATGCACTGTGAATGCACTTGCATAACTCCAAATGTACTTGAGAGGAATTCAGTGTGCTGTGAATGTGCTTCCTTCATGCTAGAGGAGGTCTGTTCAGCTTTTCCTTGAATGGAATGGATGGATGTACAAACAAATTACCCTGTTTGGTCTATAAATAAAATATGGTGCATCTGCTTTCTCATGTACAAATGAGGTCTAGTGAGAGAAAAAAGTAACAGATTTAAAACTCTGGAGAAGAAACCAAGTCAAAAATAATGCTGGGTATCCTAAAAATATCCTATTAAAAAAGACTAAAAAAATATCTTAAATATATTTAATTTTGACACAACTTAATAAAAGACAGCTAGCAATGGCCAACTGGCTCGCTAATCAGATTGTGGTCTACTATTTTTTTTAATTTTTATTTAAAGCTGCCTTGTTGATATAGAAATGAAATAACACTCTGTTTAATATGAAAGAGATTGCTTAAATCTTTACAGATTTTACAGTTTTGCAGGGCAACCTTAACCGTAATCTTTTTTGGCTCATCGTTTTGGTTGTTCAGCTCCCCACTGTTTTTGGTTCACCGGCTAGCAACAGCAGCCACCTAATTAAGCACAAAAAGCTAAGCTAAACACACTGCATGCCACAATCATAGCAAAAAAAGCTGAAAGAAAGAGTTAACCACTACCATAAAATTTAGTTGTATATACTGCAGCTAAGAAGGCAGATATATTTCTCAGAGCAAAACCAAACAAAGTTAAGCTGTCCCTTTATGTGTCAAGAGCACCTGGCTGCAGCCAGTGTGGAGCTCCACATTAGGTGGAAACATGTGAACTCCACAGTATGGTTAGGGTTAGAGGTTAAGGTTCCATGTTGGGTTTTTTACGGCTTTATTTGAAAGGGTACAGTGAAGGGTGACAGGAAAGCAGAGGGAGTGAGAGCAGGGAATACATGCGGCAAAGGGCCACGGGTCGGAATCGAACCCGGGCCAGTCGCTCTCAGCCATGCGGCATATGCGGCATCTATATGAATGACTCTGTCCCAGCCTTTACAATCCACTTGCGCGGTTTCCACTGTATCTATGCAGGTCACGTGTTTCCGCCTACTGTGGAGCTCCACAGTGGCTGCAGCCAGACCCTTCTCTTATGTGTTCTGGATATACTCTTCAGCAATGGTAAACTAACATTGTAAACACTAAGCTTACAAGACCTGAAATTTTTTACTAATTTGTGGTTTTCGTTATTTCAGTGAAGCTCAAAATAGTAACACAAAAGATAGATTTCAGTCAAGATTGCATTCACTTATTGCATCCACCCACAATATTTTTTTACAGTTTGAATTAAGACCAGTTTCAAGAAAATCAGTTTTCAAATGTTCATTTAAAATTGATTTGTGGAAACAAGTAAGGTACCACAAGTATTGTTTTTGGATTGTGTGTGTGTTTTACCGGAAAACATTAAGATGGTCTATCTTTATAACATCCTACATCCTCAGAGACCTTATATACTGACGTGCTGTGTCGTTACAAGAAGGTGACCTTGACTCTAACTCACGTTTCACAATGCCTCTCACTGTGTGTGTGTGTGTTTTGTGTGTGATCAGGGTTAAATATACATGTGGCACGTGCTCTCTTCTATGAATGTGAGACCCTGACTGCAACTTGTGTTTTACAGTGAATCACCACTCAATTCAACTTTATTTATATATAGCGCCAAATCACAACAACAGTTGCCTCAAGGCACTTCATGCACACATGTATTGCGGGATAGTTGGGGTGTGGGTGGGATAATGTCATTTCACGACCTTAACTATAGCATCTTCAGTCTGCTTACATTGTGTTTTTTACAGGCTAATTGAAATGTATTTGGGAAAGAAAATCCAAGGTTGATTCTTCTAATAAGTTAAATGCTTGCTGCGCTTTAAATTGCAAACAGGACTATACAGACGAGGGAGGTCTGTCTATCGTCTACTTAAAGGTGAACACTTCCACACCTTTTATAATGCCCCACCAGTTGCACCCCTAATTATACATGTGCTTGAGGTCAGCACCTCCAGCCCAGTGATGCACACACACGCACACACTCCCCCTAACATGTTCTGGTTAGTTGGCTTCCAAGAAGGAGACAATTCAATAGCCAACACCCTACTGAGAACATCACAACCATCTGCTATTATAACACCACTGACTGGACTGCGAGGACCTTAACATGATCAATGAAGCCAGGTCTTCACTGTTGGTTTATTCTCTAAATCTAATCTTTCGCTAAGTTCTATTTTTTATATGACTAATACTATTTAAATTGTGTGTGTTCTACAACACAATGCACACTTGAGAGCATTCTCATTCCCAACGCATAACATACAGACGATTTGCCACATCCCGAGGCGTCTCATAGTTCTGCGTCCCTATGATACGCTCCGGATTGTGGATGGAATCCAATAGAATGACGGTTGCGGCAGTAACACACCTGTGTGTATTCCAGCCCTAACCCTAACCTTAACCATGACCATAACCTTAACTGTATCAGCTAGTGTTTTCACAAGCAATTGATGATCAGAACGTAAAGGAAATGTACATGTCTAGATTAATTCCAACGATTCTCGTGTCTCCGAACGTGTAACATGCAGGTTGGCCGCCGAAAGAAAGCATAACATACCAACGACTTGTCACATAGCGTCGGTATGTTACGTTTTGGTATAAGAACGTGTTGGCACACTTACATTGGGACAAATCGCAGTACATGCTGAGAAACTATATACTAGGAGGTAAAATAGACCCTAAAAGGAAGAACTGCAATGGGCCTTAGTTTTTGCAGATTTGATACAGACAAAAGGGAGAAGGATCTTTAACATTTACTGAAACTATGAAAAAGTTTGAAAAAAAATGTTCTGAAGCTACTGAATGTCATGATTTAAATTAATTAATTTCCTGTAAAGCAGATGTTCAGTTTTCCTCTATTTCTTAGCTGCGGACTTTAACTGTAACATGTAATATTATGCATATGTGTATACAGGATGTGCAAGCTGCACTGAGAGGTGAGGTATACTGCCTCATCAGACTTTTTCAGACTTCATGAAAAAAAAACTAACATTTTTACCTGTATGGAGAATTCAGTGTGAAATAAAAGATTAGCATATATGCTTGTCAATGCGGTGTGAGAACGACAACAAGTCTGACATAATGAAGCCTTCCTAACACTCCTCATTTATCTGTTTTCATGCAGGCTTGCCTGCTTTAGGGTGTGTCCACATATTTTCACATTTGAGTATTCCCCGCTGTATTCAAATGCTGTTTAAGTGATGTGATGGCCCTTCAAGAAAGCAAAAACAGAAAGGGGATAAATGTCTGTCTGAGCTGTTCGGCCAGGTCGTATTGTCTGCAGCTGTCTGCTATTGATGGCGTCTCACTGCTAGCTTAAAGATGTCTGAGACGCAGACAAAACAGGATATAAAGAGAAGGCCACAGTTGGTACCTAAATAAAACACACTTCGTCAACCACACAGTTAGCTGTTGCTGGAAGCTACATTAAAAACAGCAATTAGTGCTCATCACTAATGGGGGGTGGGTGGCTGGGATGTTTGTCTTTCTTATTTTAGTATAAAAATTTGACAAAGTCCTCTTCTTTCTTTAAAATGATATTTAAGACAATTAAAGTTCTATGTGGGAATTTATTCATCCCACACATGATTTTCAATGATTCATCTTCAACTTGGAGGGGTTACGTGAATCTATCCAGTGAAGTGTTTCAGAAAATTAGCTTATCTTGTCCAACCTCATTCAATTTATTTACATGGCACCAAATTACAACAACAGTTACCGCAAGGCGCTTTATATTATATGGTAAAGACTCTATAATAATACAGAGAAAACTCTAAAAATACTACCCTCTATGAGCAAGCACTTGATGATAGTGGGAAGGAAAAACTATTTTAATTCTTACTAAGGAAGAAACCTCCAACAGATTTAGGCATAGGGAGGGGCAGCCATCGCCAGCTTGGGTTGAGGGGAGGGAGACAGATCTGATTTGAGACACAGATTTCAATTCAATTCTTATTTTGTTTCTAATATTTTTCTGTTTTTAATCTAATGCAGTCCCAAAAATTGTTCTATTTTTTCTTTGTCAGGTTCTAGTAATATTTTGTTGAATGACATGTTGATATCTCAAAAAGTATATTTTTAATATGCTGTAAATTGGTTTTTAACAGTGAGTGATGCCACATGGTTCTTGTTATCGTCTCATTCATTACCCTTTGAGGCTTTTGCAGATGTTATCTTTTATGTAATGAAAGCTCTTGTTTGTGATTGGCATTTGGGCCTCACCTGGTTTCTATACATTGTCACTCCCCTTTGTTTCAAATTACGCTGATGATGGCTTATCTTTGAAACCTGTCTAAATATAGTGAAATACATTAATTAGAAAGTACTTGTATTGTCTTAATCACTTTAGTAAGTAACTGGAGTCACTTGTAAGCACGCTGTCAGGTGTATATGTTGCCAAAAGCACTAAGACTATATTATGATTATCCTGCAGCAACCTTGATATATTAAACAGAGCTAGCTGAGCTTTTGGGGTTCCTTGCCTCAGATCTGGCCACTGTTAACCTCTTGGCTAACACCCAGGCTTAAGGTAACTGGTGATAATACTACAATAAAATCAGGGGTCATGATTCTCTTCCATGAAGCATGCACTAAGAGAAAAACCTAACATCTTAATGAGCATTACACTTTGTTGAATTAGGCTGCTAACACTCCTTTGGGTGTTTCCTCTTTTCTTTGATGTTACATTTTGAACTGCAGATTGAAAAATGTCATTTCCACTAAGCCTGCTATGGTTTATTTTATTGTCATACTCAAGTTTCAAACTCCTATCACTCCACATCTTGGAAATTGAATTACTGTGGTCATGCCTTAGATTTATAGATGGGAGGAACAGCCAAGCGCTTTTGGTTGGGGTAAAGAGAACCCTTACATAGCTTCTCTGACTGTTGTGTGTTGGTATTAGCATACTCACTGAATACTTGGTTTGAAATTGGCCAGTCCCACACTCGCACGAATCACCTCAATTTGCTCATTTTTTTCAAGCCAATCATGAAAGCTCTTCATGAAGGAACAGCTCAATCAGTAAAGTGTGACAGCTTAATAGATGCTGTCATTATTGACAAATCAGACTTTTTAAAATTAATAACAGCAAAGATGATGTCTTTTATTAACTATTTTATGCCACACAGTATAGAAATACAGTAATCTCTAGCATGTGGCATAATATGCAGTGTTGGTCTACACAACGATAATGGCCAAAACTATTTAAAAATGCTACAACTTGCAATAAAAACTTAAGTTAAACAAAAACAAGCTGACCACTGAGTGCAGTGCACTTATAATCATGTGATGGCAAAACAAACACTGTTATCAAGTGATAAAGTGGCAGAGTTAAAGATGGAGGTAGAGGTAATGGTGGGGTGTAAATGCACAGACAGGGAGTCTGCTGGTCAGTGTAAGACTAAACTCCAGGAAGCTGCCGACACTTTAGCGACCCCAACCATTGCCTAGCAACCGGAGCGTGTGTTGACAACAACAGGGGTCTGACACAAGAATCGAGCTGGGAGTCTGGCCTGGGAGTGGTGAAAATACACACTCCAAGTCACATGTGAAAAGAAAAAAGAAAAACATCCACCACCCACCCACAAGCACACACATAGACACAAATGGAACATGCTCACATTTCAAGTTTCTGACACTTGCAGCTACCCTCCCAGATTATATGTACAAAGAACACATCCCCTCACTCCCACCCTACCCCTCAATTACACACACATGCACATACACTCATACTCACACCTACAGCTGGTTAGCTTTGACCAACCCATTAATAATGAATGTATTGCCCAACTGTAGATGTGCTATTATAGTACATAGAAAAACGATAAACCAATGTTTTTTTATTCAGTCCTCTAAATCTTAGCCACACGGTGGCTAGATACTCTCGATGGACCTTGACCTCTAGTAACGCTGTGAGGAATCTTGGACCGACTATTGACCAGGATATGTGCTGCAATATGCACATTAACACACAATATATTGCTAAAATTAGTAACATCCCATCTCAGAGTGCAGTTCATGCATGTGCATTACTTCTTGACTGTAATTCATTATTATTTGGCTGTTCTAAAAGCTCCCCGAAAAGCCTCAATTGATACAAAATGTTGCAGCAAAAGTACTGAGAGGGACGAGAAACAGAGATCCTATTTCCACCACTTTAGCTTCTCTTCATTGACTTCCTGGTAAATCTAGAATGTATTTTAAACTTCTTCTCTTCACATACAAAGTCTTGATTACTCAGGCCCCATCATATCTTAAAAGACCACGTAGTAATATATTATCATAATATAGTACTTTGTTCTCAGAGTACAGTTTTAGTTTTTGTTCCACAGTTTCTAGGAAGAAAAACTAAACCTGTTTCTAAAAGTAAAATAGTTTTAAAAAATAGGTAAAAGGGGAAGCAGATTCTTCAGTTACATAGAGTTTGATCAGGTGATCCAGACCCATCCCTCTGATGAAGAGACACATTTTGTCGCCTGTCTCTCATAGTTTGCGTTTTTTTTCTGTCTCCCTATGCGCTCCCTTTATTTTTCTCTTTCCCTTCACTCTCAACTCGTTGCAGCAGGTGACTGCCCCTCTCTGAGCTACAGTTTTTTTTTTCTGTTAAAAGTAAGTTCTTTCTTTCTACTGTTCCCTAGTGCTTGCTCATAGAGGGCTATCTAATCAGTGGAGTTTTCCATCTATTACTGTTTTCTGTTACTCTGATTTGGTGTTACATACCTTTGCAGACGAAACACTTGATGTGAAAGTGTTTGTTCTGAACTCGAAGCGCCTCCCCTTTGCAGGGCTTTCCACAGTTCTGGCAGGCGACAGGTCCTCCACTGCTACCCTGCTTCTGTTTCTGCTTCTGTTGCTCCAGAGGGCTGTGGACAGCCTGCTGCTGAAACACTGGAGGGGGCACATACAGGGACACAGACAAGGAAATTTTAGATTATATTGTAGTAGATATAATATGTAAGTACTGTGTTTGGAGTAATACTCCTAATATATGGCAGAAAACTGCTTATAAGTTGATAAAATCCAAAATTATTTGTTTAATTTCTATGAGCCCTTTATTCATATCTTATACCTGTGTCTCATGTCTAATAAACACCTAAAAATCTTATGTGCAATGTCAGATTTCGTTGCTGAAATAGAAAACAGTGCTTTGATCCAAAAATATCCAACTTGACACTCCGAATGTGATACATAGATATAAATATAATGTTCTCATTTGTTTTTCTTTGTTCTCTGTCTCAACACTGAAACAGGTTTGTTATTTTTATAATTTACTGGCAGGTAGGATTGTCTTCTTACTCTACTCTCTATTGAGCCATTTGCTATGTTGAGCAATAGGAGGACATACAATTCAGTGTTTCAAATCATCAAACAAATTGTAATATTAGACAACAACAACAACCTGAATAAATACTAATGTAATTTTTAAACAGTGGCTTATTAAGGGAAAAAAATCCAAACCTACCTGGCCCTATCTGAAAAAGTCATTTTGTGATCTTATTGGTCAGCAGTGGTTTTAACCTTGGAATGTTTCCATAAATGCCATTTTTGCTTGGTCTCTTTCTTATTGCTGAATCATGAACACTGACATTAAATGAGGCAAGTGAAGTCTGCAGTTCTTGAGAGGTTTTGGTTTCTTTTGTGACCTTCTCAATGCGTTGCCAGTGCAATCTTAAAGTAATAATGGCAGGCCAAGCACTCATAGGAAGGTTCACAACTGACTACCACAGGTTGTTCCAAGTTTCCTCCATTTGAGGATAATGGTCCCAAAACCTTAGAAGTGGCTTTATAACCCGTTCCAGACTAATGTCAATAACTCTGTTTCTCAGCAGTTTCTTTAGACTGTGTCACGATGAGTTGCTTTTTGAGATCTTTTAGCCTACTTCAACTTGATCCAATAGATCTGGCGGTAATCAGGCCTGAAAATCTACTAGTAGTAAGTAGGAAGGGACAAATATTCTTTCATGGTACTGTGTTTTGCTAACAGGCACACAGTAGAAATCATAGAAAGTCTACATAAACCCTATAGTGAATGGCCTTTACAACTTCTTTCTTCTCTTTGTTTGTTCCACACAGGAAGGAGGGAGTGAATCGAGATAAGTTATTTCGACACCAGCAAAGAAAAACATCAAACCAGCCACAGTAACAAAAAACAAAACACAGACACACACACACACACTGTAAGACCCGGACATGTCCATTCTAACAGTTCTATCAATACACCTCACCCCTTTGCCCTTTCATCATAATCCTAGCAGAATAGGCTCGCATGCTGATCTGCCTTTCAGTACTGACTGGGGCATCAGCTAAACAAAAGGTCCTTTGTGTTCTCAGGAAACATTTGTGTCGTCAGACCGGTTTCATCAGGCCTCCATGGTTACCAATAATTGGGCTCGGAAAGGGGAGTTCATCAAATGAATTGATTCGGAGAAAGAGAAAAAGAAGAAAGCACACGGATAATAGCAGTGAGCCACAGCTACTTTTTGGAAGCTAACCAAGAACTTGTTGCTGGTAAACATTATCGTTCATTCCACTTTACTCAGTTCATTGGATCTTAATTAGTTGTTCTATTGAGATAATTTTGTATTAATGCTACAGTGTTTTTCAGTTCATCTTAACTATGTAATCTAGAAAAATGAAGCCAGAAAAAAACATTTCCATAGAAAGTCAAAAGAAAACTTTTCAGTCCGATCCAAATAATTCATTTTCTAACTGCCATTTTTATTGATCTAATAAAAACTCTAAATAAATTAATTTCAGAACAACATGAGAAGTTTTATACAAGTGTCATATCTGTCAGCAAGCAAATTAAACACACAAAGTAAGTATGGCACTGTCCATGGTTTACAAAAGACAGCCATTTATGTGATAAGAAGTTGACTATATCTTGTCTGTATGACTAATTCTTTATGAACACATTTGTACATCTGTTAAGTACCGCTAACTAATTAGCAGATTGCAAGCTAGAGTCAGGCATTTTTCAGTACAAGTCACAGACTTTAAAATATAAAATCTCTTAACTCTTACTGAGACGTAAAGAAACAAATCAGGTGACTTTCATCCATGAAGGTTGAGTTGGAGATTAGTTGTTAATGCTGTTTGGTTTGGTTTAGACTCAAAAACTACTTGGTTAGAATTAAGAAAAGATCATTGGTTTATCAGGATTAAAATACAACCTTTCACAATATTATTTACATATTCAAAAGCCCTTTGGTTTAGTACAGAAGTGCACCCAAGTGCCATTACTATAGGAATGATTATCACTTTTAACAACCAATTAATGGCCAGATAGCATCCATAGTAGTGTGTGAGGAGTTACACTAGTGCTAAATTTTGAGCAATAGGACATTCTGGACACTAACCCTCTCTTTTTAGTTTAAAAAAAGCAACAAAAGAAAATTATAGGTCACACTGGACATTCTTTAACTGGATCTCTAACTTGAAAATGTGCTGACACCCAAAACAAATAATGAGAATCAGGGATTTTTAAAAATGTTGTCATGTGCTGGAAGTGGGACTTAATTGAAGCTACCATGCAGAGCATATATGGGCAAGGCAACCAATAAAGACAAGAATTTAGGAGGGGAAACTGTTGAGTCCTTGTTTGAAAAAATACATTAAAAAGGTCCAAGACCATGCTGATTGGAACCATCTGAAAAAGACAACAGCCCAAAAGTGAGAAAGTGTCGGCTGGAGGGAGGGCAATAGGGATTTGCAGTAACAGGGAAGCCTGGAGGGGTTCTGCCTTCTGATCTGACCTGACATGTGCTGCTGAACCCTTGCACCTGTTGGGAGGGATCCAGTGTCCAGTGTCACTACTTCCTATTCAAATAGCAAACAGAAGAGGAAGGCAGGAGCTGATCATTTTTACCAGATGTAAAATTTGGCAAGTTGAACCAGGCATTCAGGCTGTCAGCAGACATTTGTAGTGGTATGTGATAAGGGTCCAATATTCTGTCTGTGCAGGGATTGAGCAATTTACTGTTTATATTTGATGCAGTTAGCTGACAAAAATAAATAAAGGGTGGTCTGCTCGATCCATGTTAAATTACTGCTAGGATTCTTGATTGGTTGCTATTTTCATCTTCGTGTTTCAAAATGCCATGTAATCAATCTAACTATCAATCATCAGTTGTTTTGCAATAATTGTATTTAGCCCAGTTTGAGAGTATGAGTGCCACAAAAGTACACTCCTATATATTTCTGATCCAGTCATTTTTTGTCCCTGCAAGTAACTATCGGTGCTGAGGTTAAAGGTTAAGGACAAAGGAGTGGAAGTATGGGGATTTTGAAATAACTCATTTGTGAAAATGTAATAAATTTTAATTCTGTGAAGGAAGACAGAAAGTTACTATGCTGTGAGTGGAGAGTCTTCCCCAGGAGTCCGCTACTCCTGCCAGTATCTGATCTTCTCCAGGGGGCCAGTTGTCCCCATCATCAATCAGTCTCACTGGTGCCTGCGTTGGCTGACAGGCGCTACGGATGCTGTTGTCCCAAAGGTCGTGGCCGGGGAGGAAACACTATCTATGCAAGGCAACACACACGCACACACTGTGTGTATATATATATATATATTTGTATGTATATATATATATATATATATATATATATATATATATATATATATATATATATATATTTGTGTAAAGTTCAGTATTTCAAAGCAAGAGCTATGAAGAATCATATTGGCATTAGGACTGTAACGGTATGTATTTACAAAATATAATTTTTCTAATTATGTTAGAAAATTGGAAGAAAAATATGCAATTAAAGCTTAAAGCTGTTGGTCAAATTCATGCATAACCTTTAGTGTTTTCTGCATATTAATGATACTGAAATAGAGATTGTGACCCTAACTGTACAGAAGCAACTAAACGACTGACAATCTAACAAACATTATTGGCCCGAGCTGTCATGAGTCTGATCCTATGC
>VUQG01022085.1:10060-22574 GCA_015106755.1 Etia nguti | reverse complement strand
TCTGTTAAAATGTTCTTCTGAAAATGTGTGTGTGTGTGTGTGTGTGTGTGTGTGTGTGTGTGTGTGTGTGTGTGTGTGTGTGTGTGTGTGTGTGTGTGTAATTATGCAAGCCGTTTTGGCTTTGCTTTTGTGAAATGATGTGTTTATTTTTCAGGCGCTGACATGATTCAACATGTTGAAGGATAAAACAAAAGCTCCTTTAACCATGTTTGTTCATGAAAATATCTCTGAGAGATCCCTCCGTGATAAGAAAATCACTTTAACTGCACAATCCACTGATGAGGCTTTACAAACTCAGCTGTGTTGTGTCTGCTGAAGCTGGTTGTCAAACTTTGCAACAACACGCAGCTCCGGTTCTCACCCTTCCTCATTGAAAAAGCCAAACTCAGAGCTGCTTTATTAGGAACAAATGTTGCTGCGTTCACAGCCCTGAATAAATCACGTGTTTGTTTGAAAAGCCTCGTCTGATCCAGCCTCGGGACGGCTGTTGAAACAGTTGGGAGAGCCACTCGGAGGGATTTTATTTTACATCTGAAAACAATCAATGACGAGAAATTAGCGCGCAAACACACCCATTATTGTACACAGCTGAGCCAGACTCAAGCTGAGCCGGAGATCACTGAAAAAATAACATTTACAAGCTCATTGCTGACTACAATAAACCACAACATGATTAATAACAGTATTACAAAGCAGTCGGTCCAAAAAGTGTTTGTTTTCCTGTTTGAATGCAGTCATATTTTAAATGCATGAACTCAAATATTTTCCATATGTGCATCTTTAAAAGGCCGTTAAAGGTCTTAAATTGATTCTTAGAAATTCTCAGACCTTTAAAGTTTCGTGCGCTTATGTTAATGTTGGTCATATACCACAGGGAACAAAGGGATATTTGGTGGAAAAATGTTAATAGTTTTTTATGTGTGCTAGTTAGACGGTCTAATTTTTGTAATCCTATTAACAAGATTCTCAAGGGCAAATTTCAAACTGTAAAAAATCACATTTTCTGAGAACTTAGAGTTAGTTAAAGGTTACCGGGTAGGGCTTGTGTTCAGCCTTAAGGTTCAGGGGTTACTTAGGTATTAAGTTGTGTAACCAATGAGAATATTAAGTAGTATAAATAAACATGTGCACACAGATTGGATATGCATTGATTTAGAGGTACATGGAAACACAGCTTCAAAGCACAGCAACAGTATGATAAATTAGATCAACTCTTCCTACACATGGACACAGAACCTAAACAAAAAGCCTGAAACACACAGATAAGGATTAAAGATTAGGGGTAAAGATGACTTTGCGGACGTTCCAGGCACTGGTTGCCTAGGTAACCCTCTGATGAATCAACAGCATCCTCCACTTTTATTGGTAGTTACTCTTGTTTTCCTCGGGACCCGCTCACTTTGGGTCGTCAGTGAGTTTTGTCTCCCGTAGTTGCTTGAAGTTGCTGAAGGTCATTGACTTGGTCTCCGGTTGCTGTGTTGCTGCTAGTTGCTTACAGTGTGGATGCAGTTTAAGGTTCTGGTGGTAGGATTAACCCTTTCAAGCCTGAACCATGAATCAACTGCGACAAAATTCAATTTTATTTAAAAATGGAGTGTTTATTGAACCTTCTGACAAAAAAAGAGATATTAATTTGCATATATGCATTTTTAATTGTATCATATTTGCTACATCTGGCTTTTTTTTTTTGCAATTTACTACTTAAAAATGTATTGTGCAATTTATTTAAGTTATTCAGGCGGGAAAAGAAAATCAAATTGATGATGTAAAAGTCAAATATGACATACTAGGCATTAATGGGTTAATGGGAAATTTAAGGATTACGGTTACAGATCAGGGTTAGGATTAAAGATTAGTGCTGAGTCTAGGTTTAGGGGTTGGGTTCATGGGGGTTAGGGTCAGTGATTGTGGATAAATTTCAGGGGGTCAGAATTAAAGATTAGGAGTCAGATTAGAGACGATGGCACTGTTACATTACCAACTTCCTGCTCTGAAGGGTTAACTTGTTTAAAACGAGAATGTATGATATACTATAGTTTGTGTACAGACATATTCACATAAATAAAATTATATTTAGCAGCAGTCGGGCAGTTCTGTATTCAGAATTATTCAATGTCAGCAGGAAAAAAGTGGATCTAAAAGTGGATCTAAAGGAGCTAAAAATTACATAAATTATAAAATGGACGTCAAGTTTAGTAAAAATGTGAGGACTAGAAAGGTTGGGAAAACAACTGGTTGAGGTTAGAGAAGGGGTGACAAGGTCAAAGAAATGATTGTCAAAGAGACTCGTTAGGGTTAGGGAAAGGGTGAGAAGATGGTGTGTTCAAGTTTAGGATTAGGGTTAGGATTAGGAAATAAAGAAGATGGGGAGTGTTTAGAAGTGGTCAATGAAACAAACGGACTTTTTAAGGTGAAAACATATGAAAACAAAGCAAATCTGAGAGCTGATAGTTCAGAATGAATACCAGAAGTTTACTGATCTTGTTTATTCGAGTTGAATCCACTTAATTTTGAATGGTTAACTATTCAACTCAAGTACAGTGATGTCACAGAGGGGCAGGAACATCTGGGTTTCGTGCTGTTAAGAGTAAAAATATTTCAGAGTGAAACAAAACAAACCAAAACTCAAGCCAAACGGAGCCAAACTGAGTCCTTTGGCTGTGAGAGGAGGAGAAGGTGTGGTCAGGCTGCTGGACGGGCTGATAGCTCAGCTGTTGGGGGTTTGGACGAGCCTCAGTCAGTCCGTCAGTCAGTTGAGCTGCTAACACAGAGTGAGAGCACAGGTTAAATATAGAGCAGAGCCTCAGTGCTGATGACCGGGAACAAGCAGGCGTAAAGAGAGAGACTGAACATCCTGCGGCAAAAAGAGAACTTATTTTATTTCAGCTCAGAGAAAGAGTCTGTTTATTCTCATCTCTGCCCTCGCACGATCCTCTCCTCTCTCTCTCTGTCTTCAGTTCTCACTCATACTCTCTCGGCCAGTGAGCATACAGCCCAAACTTGGAGAGGACAAAGCTTCACCATGCTCCAACTTTGGCAGAAAAGAAGACGTATTGAAGGCTGGATTTAAGAGTTAAAGGAAAGAAGACAGACACGCTGGTGTGGTGACTGCTGGAGAAGAAGTGAAGCATTAACAAGGACCGGAGTCATTTTGGGACCGAACAGCTGTGACACTGAGAGCTCAGAAACCAGGTGAGTAACTCTGATTTCTGACTTGTAAAGCCGATATTTGTGTTGATTTCCCACAAAGAAATCTAGAAAAACATCTGACCACTACTGACATGGTTATGTGCCATCATATTTGCCAACATGCCAATATCAGTCTGCAGGGCCGTTATAGATGTATAGACCAATATTTTGACAATATATCGGTGTATCCCATTACTGAAACACCTTACACTGATGGAAGCAAAACAGTATTTATAATTGTTTGCACATTTATTTATTTATTGTTTGCAGTTATTATACAAAAAACGGGCAATCATATAAAAACATACTTTTCCCTCAAATATGCAGAAATGCAAAGATCCAAAGATCTGTATAAAGAGGTGGGGAACAAAAACTGCTATTAAAGAAAAAAAATTCCAGACAAGATCATCTGAACTAAATTAAATATCAGCTAACAGAAAAACTGACATAAATATAGGTTCTATATCACCAAGTTAACAGTTTGAGTTATCAAAATGTTTATTTAAAATAAAAAACCCCACAACAAATAAATATCCAGAATCCAAATATAACAATTAAAATAAAGAAATCCAGATATTTCAATAAGTAAAACAGTTTATAATGAAGATTTGTTACAGTAGTTTATATCAGCTAATTATTTAAGGTAGTTTTGAGGTGTTGTTCCATATTATTGGCAGCTGAATTTTTCCATTTTTTTCATCAGAAAAAAATCAGATGAGCTTTGTGCTCTGCTACTTTGTAACTTCATTCACTAAATAATCAAAAAATACTAATAATCAGAATTGTGGAAATTTTATATTTAAAATGTGTCTTGTCGATGCACAGCAACATCAGTCATACAAATGACGTTGCAGAACCACAAAGTCAGGTGAGGGAGGAGGTCTGGGTGGACGGACGGGTCAACAAAACATCAGCAGTGACTCAAACAGAGTTTTTTATGGAAGCCTGACTCATAACGACGGATTTGATCTGTAATGGAGTGAAAACGTGATCTAAGCTAAGTGTGATGTATGTGTGTTCAGTTTAGAAATGATAACATTAATAGTTATTATTAGGCAGGTCACTGCTGTAAATCCAGTTAAAATGGTCACAAATTAACATTTGCTGCTTGGTGATTTTTTTTATTACTGAAAAATTAAAAGGATTTCCAACTACCTTAAGACTTCAGAGACAAAAATATGAAGCACATTTTTATGAGGCTGAGGTGAGGTTTGAGCTCACAGGCTAATAAACCTCTTCATGAACCTTTTACCTCACCTGATTATGTTTTATCAGCTAAAGCATATCCAAATAATTCATGATGAACGATTAACTTACTCATAATTACTGAAAGTTGTAAAACATTTTTTGTTTATAATTTAACGGGTTTAAAGGCCTTCCTTTCCAAACTTGATTATTTCATCACATTCTGCACATTTATGATGTAAATTCTAGAATAAAAATTCTGCTTTATCAATGCCAAACTAATTAACTAAAAGGAGAGTGGGAGGCCATCCTCTGGTTTCCCACTCGGATCACTTTAATAAATGTCCAAAGAAAAACTGTACTCTTATCCCATGCCAGGTTTTTCAAACAGATTTATTAATATAACCCCCAAATCATAAATTTGCCCGCACAATCTCTACAACAAACAACATCCTTTAGCCTAGAAATGGAAAATATGACAGAAGCAGATGATGCAGTAGATGTCTGTGCGAAGCTGGCAAAAATAGAAAGCGTGTAGAGTTACAAAACAGAGACACAGAAAGGCTTAAGTGTCACAAATAACATTCTTTTCCCCAGGGGGGGTGTTCAGTTTGTGCAGCATACCACACCCTGCATCCCCCAACCCTCGACTCTGATGGGAATCTGGCCGAACAGTAGAGGGGACAGATGTGTGCACAGAGAAACAGTGTAGTAGATTTGCAATATCAACAGTTGAGAAAGAACTGTTATGAAAATGATTGTGTAGGACCTAAACACCTACTGCAAACCAAGCACATAGTTCAGGTATTTAATGGAGAAAAGGATGACCGTGCTGCTAGACAAAGATTGAGATCAGAACCATCTGGATGACCCATGATACCTGAAAGAGGAAAAGAGCGAAAAGAAAGATGACAGATGGCAATGTGAATAAAGCTTGGGTGGACAAGTGCTCGAGAGTCCTCTCTGTAGTGTCACTGACTGAAACCATAGATTTCATAGCAAACATCAGGGCCTCACCATGTTATAAACTGGGGAATGGGATTAGTAAGACTGGCACTATCTCTGATCCTAACTCTTAGGTTTTCGGTGCAGGGTTAATGTTGTGAAGAGGTGCATGTTAACTCAAACCATCAACTTCTTTAAACCTAACCATGTAGCAAAAAAGCCAAATGGCAAGTCGGAGAAAAAAAAAGCAGAAAACACAAATCTCCAAAGATGTTTGGGTGTTTGGCTGAGAAACCTGCGGGTTAATACTACCCCCATGCTTTTAACCTTCTAATATGGGCTTGGTAGGTCTTTAATACAAGACAGTTATTTCAGCCTAAACACAGGGAGCAGCTAAATCCTGGAACATAGTGATGTGATGGTCAAGGATCAGGAGGAGCAGGTCATCCGCTAAATGGAAAGTTGGTGATTCCATCCCTGGCTGCTCCCGTCTGCATGCCAAAGTATGCCAAGATACTTCTGGTTCTGCAGCATGAAGCCAACAACCTGCAGAAACCTGCATGGTTTTTAAAGGCCAGCAGGGGACGACTCCTTTGGTGGCAAAAAGCGATCCAGTTCTGTAGAAATCTGTCCTTAACTTGGTCTCTGTGTGAGCTCAGTAAACACTTTCCTGATGAGTTTATGGTCTCCGTCTCTAGTTTTAAGTCTTACTTAGTGCAGGCGGATTTTCAGTTTGTGCTTTTTGGTCCCACTCAAGTTAAAAAGCAGGGTTTGGTTAATGACCAGGCTACACTGACACGTATTGTCCCTCAGGTTCTGAGGCACCTCTTGCTGGTCAGCTGAGTTTTTAAAACTGAAAAGACTCAGGGCTTCTTAAGGGGACGTCACAAATCAGTTGGCAACGTCTCTTTGGAATAAACCATTTTCGACACAAAATCACTGAAAACTGAAAGTCTACAGATATTTTGAGAAGTCCATGCTTGTTAACGGTTGCTGTTACTGTTCTGATTTAATCTGATCTGTGCTACACCAAAACAGGTATGAAGTGCATTCGCTGTCTTGTATTTTAAAGGTCTTATTTATTCTTTTAAACATCTTCAAAATATACATCGCTTCAAGTCTACGCAGTGTTAAAGCAGAGTCATGCGGATATCTTTCTGAGATTTGTTGAATTTGATTGGTTGACAGATTAAACAGCCAAAATTTGTCTTAAATGGAACAAAAGCTTTAAAGTGACCTTAATCATCTCCTTTCCAGGTCCTGCTGTTACACTTGTACTCTATTAGAGTAGCTTTGCATGATTCACAGTTCAAAATAATCCTTATTTATTTCATACTGGGCGTCAGTACAACCTCTCATTTCATATTATTTTTGAAACGAGCCATTTTAGCTCCTCCCCCTTTGAGACAACTTTATTCTGATTGGCTGTCTCTTGCAAATAGAGGGATTTAAGCTGGGATTATCAGGGATATTCACTTCCTGTGGCCTCATAGGGGATTGCAGGGATTTCTTGAAGATGCTGTATGCTGACTTCTTCATTTGGAGCAGGAGATACGTGAAAGAGAATAAGGAAAAGCAGACTCGACTCAGCTTTGTGTAGGTGCTGTGTGTAAACAAGAAATTATCAACCTTTTAAATCAGGCTGAAGTGGGGCCAAAACAATAACTGCAGAACTAAAGTGTAAGTGTGATCAGTTAAACGCTTTCAGGCGTCATTTAGATGTGTAGTGACGGCTTCGATAATGAGTTACTGGAATGAAGCGACACCCACTGAGCCACGCTGAGTGTGTCGGTACTGAGTCATGAAAGGATCGTCTGTGAGACACTCGCTCAGTGAATCAGTGAGTTATGACTCCCTTCATTCACAGCCCAGTAAAGGCTGGTTTCAGGAAGCAGTACATCAGGAGGCATTAATTTAATAGATGTTTTACCAGAGCGCTTAAGCGCCGCTCAGCTGAGGGACGAGCTCTGCTCTTTCCGACACAGTTTCTACAGCAGCTGCAAAATCTGGAGGTGGGGAGGAGATGCTGCAGCAGGAAAACAATTTTCAGTCACACAAGGTTTGTTGTGTCCAGACTGAAATATCTATAAGCAGCTAATGGATGGAAAACATGAACGTTTGTGCAAGTATGCTCTGCAGTCAAGTGCCATTAGTTTCCCTGAATGAAAGAAACACTTGTGTTACAGTAATAGTAGTAAAGATGTACTTTGTTAAGGTTTTATGGTATTCCAAAGACATCATGGGATCATTATGAGGGGAACGTAATTGTAAAAAGTTTTTTTTTATTATAGCATGTTACTTCCGGTGGAGGGAAAAGCCCCGCTGGGTTGGTTCAAGCCTGCCCAGGACCTTCGTGCTGCACCCTGCTCATCCACCCCTATTGTCTCCTGTAATTTGGTCTGTTTAAACACTTTGACTTAATCATGTCAGTGAGACGCGTTTAGCAGTGGTGCAGGCTTGTTGGTCTGCTGCACAGACTGTATAAAAGATGCACATAGCCACAGTGATGTCACTCATTGGTATAGTACCCCTCATTGTGAAGCTTCAGTGTTAGCATTCTGGTTGCCTCCTGTCATGTGTGGTAGGCAGGATGAAGGACCCAAATGCAGGACTCATACACGGAACAAAAACTTAAAGCGACAGCTTTTTTCGCTGGGAGAAATCCTCCATAAAATAGCTTACAAAAACCAAATCCCCGAACATGGAAACTAAGAACTTAACACTTGGAAACAAGGAGCAGGGAACTAAGAATGATAGAAACCAGAAAAATTGACAAAGTTACAGCACATGGGGTGTTACGACATGACAACGGACAGAGAAAAACACAGGGCTTAAATACACAATGAAGTAACAAGGGAATGGGAACCAGGAGGAAAACACAGCTGGGACTAATCTGACATAACGAGACGGGGAGGAAGCAAAACTGAATGCACTGAACACAGGACAAGGAAGTATCAAAATAAAACAGGAAACAGCATATGTCTGTTGGGACACCTGCCAATCAAATCACCTTGCTCTAGTTTCCATGTGGATGAGTTACTTAAAAAATCACCCCTCCTAAGTTGTTGTGAAGGGACAAACTATCAAACTGCTTTTTGTATCAGGTTTTAAACATGTTTATCTCTGCTATAAAGTTTTTATATGGGATTCTATGGGTACCGTCTCACCTTTGGAGTCAGCCTCAAGTGGACATTAGCGGAACTGCAGTTTTTGGCACTTTACTCAGACCGTTCTCGGGATTCTGTGGTGAAGATAAGTTAGTGGGAGAAAGAAACCATGATACACGTGGTAGTATCAAACCAGGATAAAGGGAGGAAGGAAGGGCAGCCCTGTATCGGTGTAATCTGTGCCAGATCACACATGTGGATCCATCCCTGTGGCGAGCCCTTGGAAAATAAGGGAGTGGCCAAAAGTGCTCAGTCAGCTGGGGTCTTCCTGTGTGGAGTTAGTGTTCTCCCTGCACACACATGGGCTCTCTACGGGTGCTTCCTCCCACAGTTCAAAGACATGCATGTTATTTTAACCAGTGATTCTAAATTTGCTGCTGGTGTGAATGTTTTGTCTGTGTTAGCCCTGCGCTGACAGATGACCCCCAATGACTCTAAGCTGGATGAGCAGTTTTGAAAAATGGTTGAATGGAAGAAAACAGATTTTCTGTAGCACCTTCTTAGGAATAAACCTACAGTAGCATAATACATGGTGGCTCATGTGGAATTGCCTGGACCCAGGACACTGATTAAAAGAGAGTTTTAATCTAAAAAAATTCTTTGTTTAGTAAAACTTTAACAAAAGAAAGAAAAAGGTGCTCATCTTACTCTGTCTGGTGTTGGCTAACAAAAATTAGAAAAAAATAAAATAACCATAAAAAAATACATTCCAAGTAAAACAAAAATAAAAAAACAGAAAAAAGTAAGAAATTAATACAGAAAATTCCTTAATTTTAAAATCTTACGTTGTACTGTATTTTAATATTTTTTTCTGCACATAAAAGAAATGAAGAGTGGAAACCATCTGAAAATATTTTAATCATGTCCCATCATTATCAGATGAAGTCTGCATATTTGCGAAATCTGGACCGATGTGCACGATATAGGGAGCTTAAATATCGTTCCTTCAGTACTTAATGTTTGTGCACTGGGCTCCTAAGGGCACAGCCAGACCTGACACAGGCTACAAACCTTCACACGTTTCCTTTGGATTTTTTTCATGGTTTTGCTTTGGTTCTGATTTTGCTTTGAGGATTGAACTATACATCAGACGTCTCCTCTTCTATTTAAAAATGTTCCCGCTTTGATGTGTTTCAGAGGTGAACATTAAACAGAGAAGCTCTTTAACTCGACCTCCTCTATGTTGTTGTACCCAGCATGCTCCGACCCGGCCCAGATCTCCTGGGACCCTCCCTTTGCTTTGCTAGCTATTTTAAAAAGTTGTCTTTTTTTCTGGGTGTGCATACAGGCAGCAAAAAAACAAATAAACAACCAAAAACCAAAGGATGGGCATAAAAAACAGCATAATAATTTTTTTAATGTGGAAATTGTTTGCTTGACCCATCCGTCAGCACGTTGTTTTTCAAAATTATCAAACATATTCTGCAACATGAAACCACTGATTAAAGTTTGATGGCGATCCAGATGTTTGATTTGCACCAGTTGTTTCAAATCCTAACAGGATATTAAATGGGTCAACATATGTCTCCTCTAAACTGTTATGATGAAAGAGCGGATGTGTTTGGGTGTAACGGTTTGTGAACACAGCGCTGATGATGACCAGGATCCCAACAAACTTTCAAACCATGCAATTCATAAAAAAGATCTCATCTCAGCCCAGCTTTCACAACTTGACAGTTTCTTCTTATTGTGTTATTTCATCATCTTCTGTGTCTCTTTCCTTTTTATTTCCCAATAACTGGAATCTTTGGGTTTCAGAGGGGATGATTCTTCTGCGATTTGTCAGTCATAATCACTCTGGTGCAAAACCGAAAAGTAACTAGTCAGAAAAAAGTTTTGAGAAATCATGTTTTTCCTGTTTCAGGGGTATTGTGCTTTGTGTTGTAAAATAGATCTGAGTTCTTTACATAAAAGTGGAAGTGCACATATGATGCTTCTGGAAGATTTCACCCAGAGATAAAACAAAAAACACTAAAAGAGTTTTGAGGTACACCGCAAGCAAACATGGACTGATACACTGAAGACGAGGTGGGATGTGAGAGTTTGCATGAAGCTATGTTTCTAAGCAGTTTGTAACATTTATAAATGCAGATGAATTACAAATAAAGTAGTTGTACATGTTAATAAGAAGTTTATAAATGGAGTATTGTCCAGATATCCCATTAATCTTTTCCAGAACTGTAAAACAGTCAATTATAGGTATCTCCTTAATGATTTAAAGAGCTAAAAATGACAAATATTTGCTACTTCTGTCATGCCTTTAGTGTTTCTTATTAATGTCTTGTAGTTGTAAGAAATTAATCAGTCCCTAAGCATTATTAGATCTTGTAATTCTCCATTATAATCCTTTGATAAATCAGAAACTTGTACCCAAAATCCTTACTGCCTGGGCTCTGTGCCATAGGGTAGGATTACTCCGTTATCTGGATAAGTGAAGTGAATAAAACTTGATGTTTCCAAGTTTGACTCAGCAAACTTATCCAGATAATGGAAAAGATTTGCTTCTAGGAATAGCTCCAATGTTTCCAGTACATTTATAGCTTGACATCAGAGGTGAAAATCGCTTTGCAGATCCAAAGCAAACACAATTAAATCAAAAGATTAATCCCTCATTTCTTTTTGGCTGTTTTAAAATACCCTCCTGGTGGCTGTGAAAACTCGATCAAATGTCTGACTTGCATTCAAGAAAGAAAAATGAACAAAAACTATAACCGATTTCTAAAACCGTTGCAGATTCTGGTCGCATTAGCCTTTAAATTCTCAGCTTCAGCTTGTAACAGTGTGACCGTAACTTCCATTTGCAGCCCAAGGCCAACTGATAAGACAGGAACCATGAGATCATTCTGCTAATTCAGCTCACTAATCTGTGTGGGACCAGCGTCCGCCGTCATGTTTGGTTTCATAACAACAACTGCGGTTCCCATGACAGCATAACAGGGAGCAGAGGGGAGCGCTGCATTTGTTTGACTACACTTTTCTGTAGCGACGAGGAGGGCATATCAAACAGCTGATAACATCAAGATGGATCATGCTGGGAAAGATGGGATGTTGATGTTGTGGCAAGCTGTCTGAGCTCAGCCTTGAATTTGCCATCATATTAAAAGGCAGATATGCTGCACTCTTATCCAAGTTTGAATCAGTGTTTCATATTTATTTTTAGTACTTGCATTAAAAATCTTCTACTTAAATTGTAGAAGTCTGTGGGAAAATGACCCAGTGCTCCCTCATGTTTACCTCAGTAAACACTTTCCTGCTAGTTTCCAGGCTTCTGAATAAAACATGAGGTTATTTTTGTAAATAAGGGTCTTTATTCAAGTAAAACTGGGGGATTATTGTGGTTGTGCTCATTGTCAAGGATTTCACAGTGATATGGACTGCCGTTCATCACATTTGGTTTCAAAATTAATGCAAAATGATGAAAGAAAGGTCAGCTTAAGGCTTCACAAGAGGACTTCACTAACCAATGGATGAATCATGGTATGTAACTCTGTCCATACTCTGCACTTACCAGTGAATGAAGTGATAACCGCCTCCTCTTTGGCAGAGGAAGCCACATGCTGGCAAAAGACTGATAATGACTGATAACAGTCATTCAGCTGGCTGATAACAGGTATCAGTGATTCAAGACTCTCATTAAATGTCGATTTAGTTATTCAGGTTCTTCTATCCCAGATTTGATATTTGAATGTAAATCTTCTTCAGTGATGTGAGAATCCTTATGCATACTTAACAAATCTCTGCCTCCTTTAGTTAGTATGGCTGTTTGTGATGTGATGGGAGTCTTATGGTACGATCCAAACTTATTCCTCTCTCATGACTCATTTCTCGAGTCATGCTTGTGGTGGGCTGACCACCAACCACTTGAGATTGGTCAATGCTCAGGAGCTAAACGGCTTGTAAAAATTTAAAGTGACGTAAAATGAGCAGCGTTCAAACCCTTGTGATATCCTGCCTCGCTCTCACTTCACCCCCAGCCCTCTCCTCCCCCTCCTCCTCCTCCTCCTCCTCCTCCCCTCCCTCCCCCCCCC
>VUQG01022085.1:0-10040 GCA_015106755.1 Etia nguti | reverse complement strand
AGAGTTTATGAGTGAAGTGACTTCATACTCAGTCCATTTGAAAGGCATGTGGGACTTGGCTGCCGGCCTGCTGCATGTTGGGATGATGTCAGCTCTCTGGACTGGTCACCACTGATTAGAGCTCACACACAAACTCCTGGGAGGAAACCTGCCTCATATAAACCAGAAGAATTTTAGCCTCTATGTCTGAAAAGGTCTGGGAATGCACCATGATTTGGATGGTTAAAACCTCCAAATTTAGGAGTTTTATGGTAGAAGCAACAAGAGATTAGATTTCAGTATGAACATTTATGGTGAAACGACAGCAAACAAACTAAATTCTCTGTGAAGCTGAGAGCATCTCAGCTATTTAAGCTTGAGCAGAATTATTAAGTGGATAAAAGCTTCCAGAGAGGAGGAGGAAAGTGAAACTGACTAAGAGGATTTGTTAGGTAATAAAATATTTTTATCCAATCTGCTGTCCAAAAAACATAACATTATAATTATAATCAAAGGGTTCTGCCAAATATGTTTATAAAGAATAACTACCTGGATTATGTTCAGTGCAATCATTTTCTCCTTTCATGAAGCGCTGCTTCAGCTTAGAAGATGATCAGAACGGTAGTCTGTTAATTTCGCAACTGACTCTTTCCAAGGCCACAGTAATTATCTAAGGTTCACTTGGACATGTTCTTAATAGAATTTCAATTCTTCCTCACCTTTACCAGCTGACATTACAAAGCTTTGCTGTTATAAAGCAGTAGCACATTATATAGTAATTTTAAGGAGGGAGGTTTGGGGGATGAAAACTAAACTCATCAGCTGATGACCAACTTAGAACTCCTGGTCCTGGAGTCCTTTGGGCCAGCGTGTCTGTTTACTGATTGAATACTGTTACTTTTTTTACAAGATAAATCTTTTAACCATGTTTGCCATTACACATCATGTTATATGCTATAGCATGTAGGACATTTGGACCCAAACGCAAAGCAGACTTAAAAAACAAAGAAAGTCCCAAAACATACTTCCAGAAACAGACTGGAAACAGCTGGATGATAAGTCACCAGTGACAACAATCAAGACAGTGAGACGGGAGATGAAATAACACTAAACAAAGAAACTATAACCATAACAGGAACAAGAACTTAACAGAGAGAAAATGCTGACAACTTCAATATTAAACTAATACCAGAGAGACAGAAAGAGTAAACTAGACAAACAAAACGTAACGATGTAAATGACACAGTCATGAGTGAGAAACGAAACACAAGGACCCAGAAACAAAACTAAAAAAACATTAACAAAACCCACAAACTCAACAAAGCTCAAAACCCAAGGATAATCTCATGTTTGGAGTTTCTATTGCTCAGAGAGCAAAACAACATTTCATGATCTTTAAACAAAGAGTGAAAATAGAAAAAAATTATTTACATATTGGATTTGATTCAGGAGCAGGTCTGTGTCATGTAGAGTGAACATTGGTGATTGTTTTAGATACAAACATTTAAGCCACAGTCAGTCTTCAGGTGTAGAATATAATGTTGTAAAAAGTGCATGAACCTGCCTCTGCAAAACACCTTGTGCAGATGTGTTAGTGAAATCCTTCCTTTGCTTTTCATAATAATCCATAATACACAGTATGCTTCTGCTCCTGACTCCTGGATAAAAGAAAAAAATAAGTCATGGGTGCTCTGTGATAACCGAACTGCCAGTGAGGGCTGTCAGCTGTAACTGAATGGATGAATTACTAAAGCCAGAGGCAGGCGTGTGCAGAGGATGCCTGTGGCTCCTGCCTCACCTAGATGGGAGAGCAGGCTGTAGCGAGCAGGTTAAACCGGGCTGCATTTACGATTTCTATTTTTGTAGCAGCTTCTTTGCGGCTCTGCTGCTCACTTATCAGAGTGGCCTTAAGACTCCATGTAAGGCAGCAGGCAGCGATGGAGTGGACGGATAAAACATGACGATCTAAGAAACCTTACCTTTTACTCTGTTTTGCTGGGTGTAAAAACTGAACTTTTCCGTTATTTTTCAGCTGGAAAAATGACGGTAGGATAGATTTAATGATTTTAAAAGGCCATATTTTTTTCAACAACACACAAATGTGTTCAGTTTATTTGGGCTGAGCTGTCTGTTTACACACCTTATTCCGTAATCTGTTTAGTCATTCTGGGATGGAACCAAAGGTCAGCCTTTCAATATTTATAGTGCACACTTTAGACAAAATTACTTTTTTCCCATCTGTTTGTATGTTATTTATCCCACAATTCACAGATAACAACACAATAAGAACACATGCATCCATCTGTGTGCAGCACAACATTCAGTAAAATCACAGATACTATATAAATACTACATGAATACTACATAAAGTAAATGTATAAGAGGAAAATGATGCATATGTTAATAATTTAAAGACATGCTTTTCATGTCTCTGGAAAAATATGTGTCTCCTTTTCTGCAGATTTGTGTGGGATTATCTGGGCGTATGTAGGAATTTAGAAAGGTAGGAAACATTGGATGTTAATTTTTCAGGCTTGAAGTATGAAAATAAATATACTTTCAATAAAAACAAGTAAAACAGGTAACAAATGTCCTTCCTTTTATACCGACTCAAACACTGAAATACTTATATAAGAAAAAATATAGATAAGTTTTACTCAACTGTTTGAGTGTGCTGTTTTAAGAAGGATCAGTCACCTGAACTTAACAGTATAGCCACACGTTTAAGATTCACTTTACGCAAGCTGAGATTTGCAAAGAGTCTTTGTGTTTGCGACTGTACAAGAGTTCTGAACTTAGAAAAACCAGGTATAAATTGTTAAATAAAACAAGTGTATGAAGCTATACTTCTCAGTGAAGAGACAGAAAGTTAATAAAGTAAACTTTAAAATGTTATAAAAACCTATAAATTCTTGTAATTTAAATTAAGTAAGGATACAGTTTGCATTCATAGTGAATTGATGTTCCTTCATAACAGCAACATCTGTGTCCTCAGTGAACTGCCCAGATGTGCATGTATTCTCTCATAGTCCAAGTTATCCAGTTGTTCCCACATTGAGGAGATTTGGATTATTGTGTCTTTTATTTGCTAAGTTAAGTGTAAAAAAAATGACCCTTCACACCATCAGATTCATCCATATGGCATCTCAAGAAAACCTTATCAGAGTTTGCCCAACAAATTATTTTTAAAATCACCCACTGATTAAAATGATGGGATGCTGATTAATAAAGTGAACTAAAGCTGAATAATGGCTGTGTCAAAAACCATGAACATTAAGATGATTTCACCTTGGCCGCTCGTTTGCTCATCATATCTGTGACTTTAATGGTCACTCAGGACAAGGTCAAGGCAAGAAAGGTGCTAATTTAAGCAGATATGTGGAAGGTATAGAAACAGCATTAAGGATGTGGTTGTAAGGGCACATGCTGGCTGTCGAGTGCTGCTTATAATTGTTCTATTTCTGATGTGGCTTTGACTGCCTGGTAATAAGGAGGTAATATGAGCCTGCAGCGATGCTGAAACCAACTGTAAGTGTCACTATTATAAGCACATGAGCTTGATGGGCTGATATTAGTCAAGCATTTTATCCAAGCCTGCAGAGCTGAGTGATTTTCCATGGATTGAAGCAGAGAATGACACGCTGAGTTAACGCTTTGATTTTTGTGTTACACGGTCAGTTGTGTGTGGGGATTTTTGTATGCGTGACACCAAATTAGAGAAAGTGCACTTTGATTGGAGCAGAGTTACTGTGAGGTCATTTGAGTGCATGTGACCCCACCCGACCTGGCTCGCTAACATGAGCCAAGTCTGCAGCGGAGGAAATTTCCCCACAGGGAAAAGTGGGTTCACAGACTGTGTATAAGAGGTGGACATAGCCACTGTGATGTCAGTCGCTAACATTTCAATGCTAAGAGAGGATTGAAATCAAACAACTTCATTACAATATTAATGAGTACCATTAATGTACCACCAACACTGCAAACATATTTGAGACCCTACAAGCAAATTTTGTGTCATTAAGCGTGATGGACAGGACCCAAATACAGGGCTCCCATGCAGACAAAGTAACAAAGGGCGAGTTATTTATTAGGCTGTTGTGCACAGTACAACAGCCTAATAACATAAGGGAGCAAAACATAAGGGAACATTGAACATAAGGGAGCAAAACAGGGCAGCAAAATGAAGAAGTCAACATGAGCCGATGATCAGGACTGTCAGCAACAGGAAAGACACATGAGTGCTTACCTTCATAATTAAAACAGGAAGAAACCAAAAAACCACATGGAGACTAAACACCAAAGGCCCCTTTTCCATTATTATCTACTAGGATCGACTCGGCACAGTTCGCCACGCTTTTCAGGGTTTTCCGTAGGTTTCCTTACTACCTGCTCGCCTGGGGTTCCAACCGATTTGAGCAGGTACTAAAATGTGACGTCGTCAGACTGCATCCCACCTATTGGCCGGTCAGTAGCGTCACTCGATGAATCATGAGAGCGTCTCGTTCACAAAATCAAAACTGCCATTTTTGAAACCCCGCAACGAGGGAAATGGCTACAAAAACCAACGCCATTTCCCCCCGAGTGTGACAAAAAGCCACAGACTGAGCATCAGGTATATCATCGCCTCAATGTCCACCTTCTTTGTAGCGTTCGTGTCGCATATTAACGTTCAAATGCATTGCTATGACAACGGACACACACACATTAGGATTAATAAAAATAAATCCTAAATTGTAATGGAAAACCAGTTAATCTGAGTCGAGTCAAGGCGAATCGATCCGAGTTGGTACTAATGGAAAAGGGGGTCAAGAGAGATACAAGAGAACGAAGGCTTTACCACTCTGGGTAAAATGGACAAATGGACAAAAACAGAAGGAATCAAAACAAAAACAAAAACAATATTAATCAAATTTTCAGGAAATGTGCAGTAAACATTTCAGATGATGTAAGACTTACATGAAAAAGTAAGACCCCATTATAACAATATTACAAAACAAAATAAAAATAATACAAAGTGATACAATAACATCACCCCATGTGTGATATAACATTATAGTAATGTTAGTAAAACACTTAATATCTGTGTAGTTTCTGTGACGTTAATGCTGTGTTGCAGAAAACTCTCTGTGTGGATTGTTGTCACATCGTCTCACAGATTACACACATCTGATTTAAAACCTTCCCTGGATGAGTTACACAATAATTCACATTCACGTGTTTATTTGTGTAAAGTTGGACATTTTAACATATCGGTCTGTGAAGACTGACTCCCTGTCTGGCCAGCCTCTAGTGGACATCAGAGGAACTGCAGCTCACCTCAGTGATTTTTATGATACTGCTCCAGTGTTCTTTTCATCATAACTTATCTTCCTCTATAAAGGAGACCATAACCATACGTCTTTTAATGACGCCCCCGTGATCCTTTTTATGTTTTGTATAATGCGCTGTGAATGGCCTTGCATTATTGATGGGCCTTGCACAAATAAACACTTCTTTGCCTCTTCAGTATGAGCTGAAACCCACATAGTAAAGGATGGAGTTTTATTGGGAATCCAGAGGTTTGTGAGCTCAGCTGGCAGGAAGCCACAGACTTTTCGGAGGATTATTCCTTCACAGCTGAGCTCGTAAAACAGAGCAAGTGGTGAGAGATCTGGGAGGCAATGGCTACTGCTGCCAGTGGACGAGAAAGTTAGCTTCTGATGAAATATCAGCAGTCACCTCTGTGACTATTAGCTACACAAATATTATGTTCAGCAGTCTGAGGTTCACAAACAGGTCAAACAGCCTTTGAAAGACTACATTCGAATTTATTCACAACAAGATTCATGTGATTTCCTGGTTCATCGGCATTTGGAATTATTAATCTATCCTTGAAGTTTAGGTAAGAAAAAAAATGTACTCCACTCTTCACACAATAAACAAACAATTGTTCCTGTAGTCACTGTTATGTTCTTAAATTCCCCCCCCCCTCCTCAGTGGGAGGAAAGTTTCATCGCTTATCCAAGTGGCTTCTCCAGTCTCAGCTGACGGCAGGTTTCAGTACATTTGCATAATGACCGACACATATGCAGATGTACTGTCTATAAACAAATTCAAAATCTACAAAAAGTCATTTTGGAATCAGCTGAGAAAACTGCAGTTGGTGTGGGTTAGGGCGGGTTAAAGCTCTGTGCGTGAAGAACAAGACTGAGAATCAATAATAGATATTCATGATCTTTGGTCCTCAGGCAGTGCTGCATTAAAAACATGACTCTGTGATGGAGATCAGTTTACCTGCTCAGGAACCCTTCAGGAAACACAGTCTGAGAACAGCTCAGCATAGCGTCCACACATACACAGGTTAAAGCTCCACCATGCAGAAAAGAAGTCAGACGTGACCGTGATGGAGAAACAGCGCCGGCTCCTCTGGACCAAAACTTGTTAAAATCGACTGAGGCAAAGAGGAAAACTGATCTGAGGTCAGACCGATCCCAAGATAGAGCAGAGGGATCATCTGGCTCGTTATCAGTGCTCAGTTCAAAATCCTGCATCTCTGATGCTATGGTGGGGGTGCATCAGTGCTGTGAGGTATACACAGGTTTTAGAGCAACACATGCTCCTATCCAGATGATGTGTGTTTCTAGGAAGGCCTTCATATTTCAGCAGGACGATGCTAAACCACAGACTGATCTATTCCAGCAACACGGCTTCGTAGGAGAAGAGTCCGGGTGCTGAACTTGCCTGCCTGCAGTCCAGACCTTTGACCAGCTGAGAACATCTGGAACATCATGAAACTCACAACAGAACAAAGCAGAGGCAGGACTGGTGAGCAGTTAGAATCCTCCATCAGACCAGAACGGGACAAAGTTCCTCTGTTAAAGTCCACAGCTGCTCTCCTCAGCTCACAGATGTTTACAGACTAATGTTAGAAGAAGACGGGATGCTGCGCAGTGGGAAACCTTTTTGAGATGTGTTGCTGCCTTAAAATTCAAAATTCAAAATAATTTTTTCAAAATGGTACATTTAAACATTTGATATGTTTTCTATGGTCTTTTTGGTTTCTGAGATTTTCAAATCATTTGTAAATCCCAGCCTCCCAACTTTGTCAGGTTTGTGTTTGCATGACAGCACTTGTGGTGTTTGTTTCCAATCCGTTTAATGAACAAGAGATGACATGCATGTTGTCAGTATGGTCTATATTTACCCTCAGACACATCTTTACAATATGGAACCCGAGCCGGTGGCTGTTTGCTAACTGCTCTGGTGTTTTCGTCCAAATGTGACCTCTGCTAACTTGGAGGAGTTTCAAGCTCGCTCGATTAATGGGCACTTTGTTTACAACAAATGCCGTTGTGGACAAGTGCGAGAGCTGCAGCTGTGAAGCGAAGTCGAGGTTCAGGCATCTCTGGGATTGCTGATGGCTCATAAAGTGATAGCCCCGGAGTCTCCCCTTGTTGGACCCTGGACACGAGTGGGGACACCCTAAAAATACCTCTTTAAGTTTCACCAAACAAACAGCTGAGACTGCTGCAAGGACGCCCATTAGCTGTATTTACACTGTTAGCGGGCTGTACAGCACATGAGTTTCATATCAGGCCTCAGATTAAGTTACACCTGCCCCCAATCGGAGAGCGCTGCATTCCTGCAGCATCAACAGACTTAAAAACCTCAATTTTTCAGTGGAGGTGAGTTAGTGCCTTTTTCCAAGCTGGTTATCAAACGCTAACCCCTGTCGTACACTGTCGGCAACATTAGTGAGTGTCTCCCACCTGACTTCAGGTTTGGGATTCTTATGTGACACAAAAGGTTTTAAATCTGGACTTTTACATTAAATGTGGGGTTATTATTTATTAACACAACACGAGTGCTCACATTAAAGATTATCTCCTAAAATGCTTTGGAAACAGTTGTCAATCACGGGGTCAAACCTGTGACCTTGTCATTATTGGATGATCTTTTTAAGCACCGTGCTTCCACTCATCCACACAGTCTCATGTGTCAGTCCCAGGCCACAGCTGTCAGAGGTTTTATCCACACTGCCCTGTAAATCAGAGACCATCTTAGCCTCATCATGTGTCCAGAAATATCCCTCACAAGAGAGGACTGAAAATCGTAAACACCGTTTATTCAGCACCCAGTTTCTCTGGTGTATTTATGTTTGTAATGTATTGTGGAGGACTCTCTCATCATAGTGGTTGCTTCCATTAGAGTACATCCTTGGCCCTTTGGTATGCTCTAGTAAAGCTCTAGTAAAGTTATGTATGTCCGCTTACATGTCAGAGGTGTCGTGCAGTCTTTCATGACTTCATGCAGGGCCACGTGTGAAAGAAATCAAATGGTTTTATAACCAGAATGTAATTCTGTTGAAAAAGGGTGGAATGGGAGACACTGATAACGGAAGAAAATGAAGATCTTTAATCAAGCACCATGCCTCGCCCCTCTCTGCATGACTGCTCTGTGAAGTGTATGTGGAAGTGAGATCACTGGTTCTGGAAAGTTACAGATGGTGGACGACACCCTGCAGACGACATTAAAGAGGAGGAGGTTTCTAACGATACTCGAGACATAAATCTGTTTTTCTGTACTGAAGACGTTCAGTGATGAAAAAAACTCAGAGTAGAGTTTTTCATCGGTGTTTCATCAGGATGTGATGCTGATAAGGTCACAGTGAAATCATGACTCACAGCTCCTTCTGGGGAGGTAAACTGTTTACAGGGATGGGTTTACTTATCTGGGACTCGGTGCAACAGTGTGTCGGTATGTGACGAGTGAGAGTTCAGCGGAAGCCTGTAAAAGTCTTTGATGCGACACATAGCAACCAAAATGAAAACAACATGACCTGTAAACAGAGCGTCTCTGCTTACAGACGCTGTACTCAACGCTTCCAGTGAAAGGCCTACTGAACGTCAGCACCATGTCCCAGGAGCTTCATCGTCCTGTGAGCTTGGTTACAGTGCAGTTTTCCAAGAGTCTTTTTTGAAAAAGCTAATATTTCTAAAGGTTTCAGAGTTTCAGGGTTGAAATTAAACCTTGTGGACAAAGACTTCCTGACTGCCAACGATTTTATGCTATTGGTTAAATTTGTTGGTCTGTTTGTTGCCAAGAGTACACAAAAATTAGAAATACGTGTTTTTCTTGGTGGTGATCTGCCTGTGGATCCTTTGTGAGTCAGGACACACTCGTATTGGAAATTTAGTGTCATATCTGAACTAATGCATTAAACTGAAATAAGAAAAAGTGGGAGATATCGTGTTGATGTTTTAATGTTGTGTCTACATATAGTATCATCAGCGCTGCTCAAGCAGTGCCCCCTGGGACACATTTTTAATGCAGACAGTCAGAATAAGTAATCAACAAAATAAAACTCTGCAGGTTAAAATGTGGCACTGAATATATTATTTGAATTTGAATTTTATTATCTCAACTTCTTATTAGCATAACTAGAATTTACTGCTACTGAGGCATAAACCTCCATCCCTCTCCCTCCTCTGGGCAGGGCTGATTACAACCTTGTCTACCTCCAGCCCCTTTACAAACCTGCCGTTCAGACACAACCTGCAGCCATGAAAAATGTTACAACATGGACAAGGGAGTCGGAAGAGACTCTGCAGGGATGCTTTGAGTCAACGGACTGGGATGTTCTTTGTGATTCTCATCAGGACAATATTGACAATCTGACAGGCTGTGTTACAGATTATATCAACTTCTGTGTGGACACTGTGGTTCACAAAAAAAACATTCTTTGCTTCCCCAACAATAAACCCTGGATTACCAAAGACATCAGCGACTCTGAACAAGAAAAAAAGAGCTTTCAGAAACAGTGACCGAGATCAGTTGAAACTGGTGCAGAAGGAGCTGAAAGCCAAGATTGCAGAGGGAAAATAGTCCTACAGGAGGAGGCTGGAAAACAAACTGCAGGAAAACAATACCAGGGAGGTGTGGAATGGAATGTGGGCCATTACTGGCCTGAGACAAAAGAGTGGTGTTGGGATGGATGGGGACGTCGAAAGTGCAAACAACCTAAATCTGCACTTCAATAGGTTTGACTGCCCTGCATCTCCTGTCTCCACATCCAGCTCTTC
>VUQG01022084.1:0-11131 GCA_015106755.1 Etia nguti | reverse complement strand
GCATGCTGGTTGGCGCATGCGCACTCACAAAGGAACCCTCCGACCAAACATACACAACATCACATTGGGGAGACAGGTCAGAGAGGTTTATCTCCTGAGCTATGCTAATGTGACCCATTGGTCATTGCTGAACCCTTGCTAGACTTAGAGCAGCCAGGAAGGAAAATGGGAAGGAGGTAATACTGGTCCTGGGGTCAATGAAATATTCTTTTGAGAGAGTGCTGCATATTCTATTAAACAAAGGCAAACACAATGGTAACATTGAGCTTTGCCTGAGCACATACAGACAAAATAACTATGATCATTTGAAATTTTTAAATGCTCTAGTCTAAATTGTGGAGGTAGTATTTTAACTAAAGAATCTCAATACATATTCCACCACTGTGGTTGAAAGGTACATTAACCGGCGCATCATAACCTAAACTTGATGTGTAAACCTGGCCTCACAGTGTGTTTTTTTCACACTGTAGTTGTATTTGTTCCATCTCCTGCCGTAGTACAAGCTTGAAGTCACTCTAAAACTAGACGTACAAGCACTGCACAAAGGGTTACTAACTTGTCAAATTTAGGTTATTAGGCAATGGCTGTTTTTGGCTTTGTTGAATCACAGAACTGGTCAGTTTGTCTGTGACTCACAGCAAACTGACCGAGGGTGCTCAGCATCAGTAGCTTTTTATACTTTAACAAAATGTGTTAAATTAACAAAAAGTCAGTACATCAGAGAGCTGCACAGATCTGAAAGACTACAGAGACAGCATTGTCATTAGTGTGCATGCAAACTGTTGTGTTACCGTCAGAGGTGTGTTTAGCATTGAGCCCCTCTACTTGTTTCTGAGATGCCATCATTGTGTCCAAAAGTGGAAACCAGAGAACCTGTGAGATAAGGAAAACAATTAATAACTAGCAATGTCAGTTCTCAACTGCAAACATACCCACGTACAGAACATACCTCTCTTTGTTTCTGGTCAAGGCCCTGACAACTTCGATGACAAAAGACAATGATGTCATTCACAGATTCCTTTAATTTCATCAGCATCGATTCAGCTATTACAGCCTCGTCCTCGTCCCATCTTCCATCTTGTTCCTTTACTCCTCTGTCACTCTCAGCAGTAAGAACACACAGTGTTTCCTTCAGTGTCTTCACAGAGAGTAAAAAAACATTTGGTGACAAGAACTACATCCATAAGACAGCAGCAGTAACAAGTATAATAACTTGGTCTTTCAGTATTTTAAGTATGGAAATATGTTTTACGGTACTTATAAGTTTTACTTATACTTCACAATTAAAAATAATGTCAATGTAAACAATGATATACCACTTACGAGTCACTTTGTTATGTACACCTGTTCATCTGCTTTTCAATGAGAGTACTGAATCAGCCAATCATAAACCAGCAGCTAAGTGCATTTAGGTCAAGCCAAGCTGCTGAAGTTCAAAGCGAAACTGGGAAGATTTAGGTGAAAGGTGACTTTGAACATGGTACGGTTGTTGGTGACAGACAGGCTGATTGATCGGCTTGGATTTTCCCACACAACCATCTTGTAGGGTTACAGAGTCTAGTATGAAAAAGAAACTATCCAGTGAGTAGCAATTCTCTGAGCAAAAATGCCTTGTTAATGCTAGAGGTCTGAGGAGAATAGGTATTCTGTATCGAGCTGATACAAAGGAAACAGTAGCTCAGATAACCACTCATTAAAGCCAATGATTCAGAAGAGCCTCTCTTAAAGGTCTACAACAGAAGAAGATTACACTAGGTACCACTTCAGCTAAGAAGAGGAAACTGAGGCAACAATTTTCACAACAGAAGCCAAGAAACACTTGACCTAATTTGATGAGCCTCAATTTCTACTGCAACATTTAGATAGGAAGATCAGAATTTGACATAAACATGAAAACATGGATCCATCCAGCCTTCTGTGTAGCACACTTTAGGTCTTTAAGTACCAATTAAGCATTGTTTAAATGCTACATCCTACCTAAGTAGTGACTATCCCTTTATGACCACAGTGTACCCATCTTCTGATGGCTGCTTTCAGCAGGATAATGCACCATGTCACAAAGCTCAGAAAATCTCAAACTGGTTTCCTGAATATGACAATGAGTTCCCTGTACTCAGATGGCCTTCACCAAGCTCAATCCAACAGAGGACCTTTGGGATGGTGTGAAATGTGAAGATCAATCAAAATCTCTGATGAATGTTTCCAGCACCTTGATGAATCTACGCCACCAAGAACTAAAGCAGTTGTGATGTCAATGGGGGTGTGACAACCTGACAACCTAACAAAGGGGCCAGTAAGGCAGTAAGGTCATTATTAGCATAGAGGACTTGTTTTCTTGAGTTAATCTGGTAAAAAGTTAACGATTAGAACATGAATATTAAAGAGTCTTTCCCATTACAATTTAAAGTGCCTTGAGGTGATTGCTATTATGAAGTGGTGCTAAATAAATTCAGCTGAATTGGTATTTTGATGTTATGTCACTACCTCTAATAAGACAGCAAATGCTCCATGAACATCTCCTTTCGTCTCCAGCAGGTAGGCTGTAGCCTCATTGCAGTGGTGCTTCTGAGTTATCTAGAGATAAAAACATTGAATGTTTAACACGGTCCAGGATGCAGGATGCTTGACTGTGCAGTCATGACTATAATGCCGCTTTATTCTTTCCATGATCTGCTTTTAACTAAGCCGTTCCAACTTACTGTGTTTTTGATTGACACTCAGTGTGTGGGTGTAGATCATCCTTACACCCTGTTTATTTTTTTATATTTCAAAACACCCATTTAAGACTTGTGAATTTAAATTTACATTTTAAATTGTATTTACTACACTGTGTCAAGGATGAGTGCACTCTGGACAGTCAACAGTAAAATCTTTTTTTAGTCAACTTTAAAAAAAAGAGTTAGACTGTAGCCTGTATTTAAAGTGTTCGTCCTGACTCAAAGTAACAATTTAAACATTACAGCTGCAAAGCAATCTCTTATTCTTAAAATTAGGTTAGTTAGGTGTCCTAGTGGGGGTTTGGGTCGAGTGGATCTGTAGAAACTTAAAAGGCTTCAGTAAAACTTCTGAAAAAGCAGCTTGAAGGCAAATAAAGCAATGAAAGACTACAAAAAACTTTAATCTTCTTCACACCTAGGGTATACGTTTAGACACTGTTAGTTTTCTAATGTTGGAAGCATTCAGTTTAGTTATTTTTCCAAACATTTTGGGTTATTATCTGGAATGAACCCTTAAGATATTAGGTTTGACCTATTTCTTATTCCATTCTGACACCAGATTGAAGTACAACTTTTGCAACACAGTAATGCCCCACTAATCGATCAAAGGCTGTAGAAAAGTTTTGTCCATCACTGCCTTTGTAGAGAGAAAGTTGTTGTTTACATGATGCTTCTTTCCTGCAGGATAGCAGTATGTTAACAAATCTATCATTTTTAATCCTTAGGTATCAGTCAGTAGGAAAAACAAAATGAATATATAAATAAATATTTAAATAAAAGTATATCAATAAAATACAATAAAATAGGTAAATTTGTGTTGCACATTAGAGGATTCTGTGAATTATCTTAGTACTCTACTCTTCTGAACAAAGAACTGATGTTGTGGCTCAACTCTGCAGAAGCCACTCTCTTTTATTGAGGGTTACAGCTCCTAATGTTCCACTTTGGACTTTACCTTACATATTTGTTCAAGTTCTTTGTTTAGCCCCTGGTACTTTGACTTTCTTGTACTCCTCCTTTCTGATGTTGATTAGAATGAAGAAGCACAATTTTATCTACCGCTTCTGTTCCAGATTACCAGCAGTGCATCTGGGTCCTATAAATGAGCAGAAAACCAACATCCACACAGCTTATAGCTCTGGCTACTAGACAACAGAACTGCACCAAAGAACCATAGGCCAAGAGAAGACATAACCTGTTCTCCCAAAGAAGAAGTTAATGATTAGAGAGTTAATGGAGAAGGCATTCGACCGTGTCCCTCAGAGTATTCTGTGGGAGGTGCTCCGGGAAGGTAGGGTGTGGCCCATTGTTATGAGCCATTTAGTCCTTATACAACCGTTGTAACAGCTTGGTTTGCATTGCCGACAACAAGTCAGTTTCATTCCCAGGGTGTGCTGGACTCCACCATGGCTGCCAATTCTCACGTTTCTGTTCATAATTTGGGGGGGCAGCGATAGCTCAGTAGGTAGAGTGGTGGCCCCATGATCGGAAAGTCGGGGGTTCGATTCCCCTGAACAGCTACCCTGAGGTACCCCTGAGCAAGGTACCTTCCCTACACAC
This sequence comes from Etia nguti, assembly GCA_015106755.1. NCBI lineage: Eukaryota > Metazoa > Chordata > Actinopteri > Cichliformes > Cichlidae > Etia > Etia nguti. The sequence goes on along the minus strand of VUQG01022084.1, from coordinate 6,854 downwards.
TGCTCCCCGGGCGCCCAATGGCAGCCCACTGCTTCACTGAGAGAATGGGTTAAATGCAGAGAGGAATTTCCCCACGGGGATCAATTAAGTACACATTATTAATTTTTATGGACAAAATTTCTATGCACAGCCAAGTGGTGAAAGGTTTCCACTTTGGTGGTCTCAGAATTTTGTCCCTGCTTTGCGCAGACGATGTGTTTCTGTTGGCTTCATCAAGTAGTGGCTTCCAGCTCACTCTGGAGCAGTTTGCAACTGAGTGTCCCCATAGTTCTTGTGGTGAAGAAAAATGGGCCTATACACTTCTGTGGTGACTACTGTAAGGTGAACGAGGTCTCGCAGTTTGACGCTTCCCATGCCATGAGTCGACGATTTTTCTTATACAACACTGGATTTGACCAAGGGCTACTGGCAGATTCCCTTGTCTCCAGAGTCTAAGAGGAAAACTGCCTTCTCCACTCTGTATGGTTTGTCCCAATTCACCACACTTTCATTCAGCTTCTTCAGAGCCCCAGCCAAGTGTATGGTTGGATGCAGGGAGGTACAGTATCTTGGGTATAATTTGGGAGGCGTGCAGATGTGCCCCCAGATGGAGAAAACAGCAGCCATCACATCCTGCATGTGTCCGAAGACCAAAAAAAGAGGTGAGGTGGTTCTTGGGGCTGGCTGGTTACTACTACTGGCTGGTTACACCTGGGGAGATACACCTGGATACCAGTGATGGACACTAAGAACAACTGTAAAATTGATGCAGTCTGTTCGTCCTAATATCAACATAACCAACATCTTTCATGCGGCCACCCCCCACCCCCAACGGCGCCAGATGGACGCTTGAAGGCCGAGGCTGACAACGCTTGAAGGCCGACGAGAACAACAACAATTCTTCTCAGAGATACGATAACGAGAACCTGACTCTCCTGCCCGATTCCTCAAGGCCACCTGCATAGGCTGCGGACTGTTGATCTTCGCCTAATAGGTGAAAGGACACTTTCTCAGGCTGAACACAGGACACACATCCCGACACGCATGCACACATGTACACTGATACTGATACGCCCTCACCACCACCCTCCCCTCCCCGAATCCAACGCTTCCTTCCATACTCACAAGATTGTATTGTCCCAGATGCAGCTGTGCACATTGGCATACTCCCCCATGTTGCTTGTCTGTGTTTCATGGTGTTATGGTGTGATGATATCTGTGCTTCTTATGTGCTATGGAGTTTTTGTTTTCTCCTCATGCTGACTCCCTTTTGGGGATCAGTATGAGCAGAGATTCTTTTTTTCCTGAACTGCCCTTCTGTGTTACACATGTCCTTGTTTTTCCTTTTTGCTACCTAGCCTGACCTGTCTCCCCAATGTGATGTTTGTGTATTGTATGTACCGTTGGCAAGGTCTGTAATCTCAGTTGCAGGCAACTGCAACCGACAAATAAAGGCATTTATCCATATATATATATATATATATATAGAGAGAGAAATTTTTTTATTTTATTTCTTTTTTGATGCACAATTAACGCACAGAGGAATCCACGCACAGTCTGTGACTTTGGCCGCAGCAGTAACAAAATGTATGGTGAACTGACAGTGATAAAGAAAAGACACTTTTGAATGGCAAGTTCAAAAAGCTCTGTCAGGTGGTCCCCTTGACAAGACCAGTTATTTGTATTTGTATTAAGATACATAATTTGTATGACAATGAGTAAGTGGTTAAAGTGGAGGAGGCTTTGAAACAGGCAAACATGGTTTACTCACTGGAAACTACTGGACTTTGCTAAGTAATCACAGTTACAGCACATTAATTTGGACCACAGTGGAAACATGCTTTAAATGTTATGAGGACAGAGGTGAGGCACTTTACCGACATGTGCGCCAATAACTTTATGTAAGTGGCCTATTCTACCTCTTGAATTAAAGACACTGCATGCCCGTGTCTTTAAGGTTTTTCTGGAGAGTCATTATACATTCAATATAAATGAACAGTTAGAGCTACAGAATCATGTGTGATGTTGTATCAAACTATAGTATGGTAATATGTGTGCCTAAATGTATCAGAATTTCAGTATTCGGTTTCATTTAATGAGCCATCAGTTGCAGTAAAACCTCCAGGAAAGACTGTTAAAACTGCGGCAGCTATGTAAAAAAGGCAGCATGTGGTGTTTGTGGTCAGACCCAGCAGGCCTGTGGGCAGGAATTTGACACAGCGACTCCTCCCCAAATATATTTTAGCTACATTGATTCTAAAGCTTTGAAAATATGCCACAAGAATATTTATTTAGCGTTATGTAAAATTTATATTGCTACTCCAAAGTTTCTAAGTGTAGTTTGCCTAGACATTGTTTACACATGACACATGATTGTGGCAAGCAGTAGTATAGTGCAAGTAGTACATGTTAACCTTTATATGTATATGTATGTTAGTGTCTTTACATAAAAATATAAGTGGACTATACTGATTAAGTTTTGGTGTAGTAAAACAAAACAAAACAAAAACACAGCCTGACATTGTCAGGCTTTCATTTACAGTAAACCACTGTCTGGACTCTCCATCCATCCATCCATTCACTTCCGCTTATCCTTTTCAGGGTCGCGGGGGGCGCTGGAGCCTGGACTCTCATATACACTAATACCACACAAGTGATAATGATACTTGGAAGATTGTCAACAAGTATGCCAGCCAGACAAGGTCAGCTTAGTCCTGTAGACTAGGCCTTGACAATGTGTGCCAGAAAACATTCAGCCTGAAAATTGCTGGCCATGCTTCATCATGATCTCAACCACAAATAAACCCAGACAGAAAAAATACTGTTAATACTGTCTTTTATAGTTTTACATTTGCTTGAGCACTGTAAGAGCTTTCACATCTATTTATAGGGAACAGCACACTGCAGTATAGTGAGTCAAATAATCTATAAATAACTGAATTCATTTGTCAAACAAAAATTGAAAATTTCAAGTCTTGAAAGAATTTGATTTCTTTGATCTCTCTATACCAGCATTACTGTCTTGGAAAACTTATGTCTGTCTTTTTGTATAAATGAAGTTGTTAAATTGACAGATAATACAGCTCTGTGAAAAACTGAATGCTTTATTACAAAACACATTTGGGGTATTTGCCCTAGTCCTAATTGCGTATCCATGTAGTGCTATTCCTCTCTTGCCTTATATAAAAAGATACTGTTTTCATTCTCTACGTCTCATCTACTGACATTTCTAAATACGACGCTTGTTGTGTTCTTATTATAATGTAACAAAGCGCAACTAATCCAGTTAATCACATGCCAGCAGATGACCAAGTGCGTTAGGATTAACTATCTGTTGTGCCGTACATTTGTACTGCTCCTCACGCGGCAGCTACTTCGGGGGAATGCTTCTCAGATTTCTGCAGATAAAATCAAACTACACCATAGCTGAAACGTTACCAAAACCATAACTGTTTCAACACACCTGAGCTAGATGACAGAACACAAGGGGAATTAAAATAGCAGCTAACTGAGTGGGTCCCTGTTCTTTAGCACTAGCCTACTACCTGTTGCTGTCTACGCCTCAGGGTGTCACGACACCTTACATTTCTCATCAGTTTAAATCAAGGTGCTTGTAAAAGCCTCACTTCTGAGTCGGAGCATTAGACCTTACCCAGCTTGCGAAAGAAAATGCCCCCAGAACAGCTCCCATGGTTGCCGGGTTTCAGAACAGAAGCGCACAGTCTGTGTTCTTCTTCCCGTTATTTCTCTTCCGTTCCTCTCTGGTGTTTTCAGTATCGAAAGAAAATAAACCTTCTCTATTAGGCGGTCAGGGTAGAACGAGAGCGCCTCGAACTACTTCAGCGCTGTAGCTGGCTGAGGTAACGCTGGGTGACGTCATGACGTTGTTGACCTGTTGTCATTTGTACGGGCTTTGGTGACGGTATGTGGACATACTAATATGTAATTAGTTTTTCTAGTTGTCAGTAAGGGTGTTATATGTTATAAAGCAATTTAACAATACTAGAACAATGATAAAGTTATTTATTAGTTATTTTTAAGTCTTTTATTGTTTATCGTTTCTTCAGTCATTAGTCATACTTCAGTTTCATTTATATATAAATGAAGCGCTTTCTGTATTAATTTATTTAGGATTTGAAAAGCGTGTGTCCTTTTTATAGGTCTTTCATTCTTTCATTTCAGCCCTTCCCTTCTATGTTGTATCGCCTAATAATCTCTGGCTCTCTTCCATAACACGTCTTTTGTCCTGTCTTCCTTCCCTCACTCCCAACTGGTTGCAGCAGAAAACCTGCTTCTCCTGGAGGTTTCTTCCTGTTAAAAGGGAATTTTTCTTGTTCATAAGAGATCGTCGATTGTTGGGGTTTCTCTCTATTATTGTAGAGTCTTCACCTTAAAATATAAAGTGTCTTTAGGTGACTGTTGTTGTGACTTGGTGTGATATAAATAAAACTGAATTTAGCTGAACTGAACTGAACTGTGGTCCTCTCCCCCCCTTTTTTTAACATCTGTGTGTTTAAATATATCAGTTTTCGCTTTGCCTTTCATGGTATCTATAATTTCTCTCTTTGTCACCCCTTGTTCTCCATGCCTGTCATGATTATTTGGTGTGTATTCTATGGACTGTTTGAATTTTGGACCTTTGCTTCAGCATTAATTAGTCTGCACCGTAAACTTGGGTCCTCATATCAGGAGGCTGTGGCTGATACAGCATTTGTACATGACCTGATACAGCGGGTAATCTACAAATTTGCAAGGTTGGTGGTTCACTTAGCCTTCATGCCAAAAATCCTTGGTTAAGATACTAAACCCAAGTTGCACTACTGTTATAGAGAAAGCACTTAAACCGAAAAAGAAGAAAAAACTGCTTGTGCGAGTGGGTGAAAGAGACATGTTGTGTAAAGTGCTTTGAGTGCTCAGGTTGAGCAGAAAAGCTCATAGAATAACCCCTCCATTTATCTTTTACCATTTCACAAAACCTGACATTACGAGTGACCGGATTCTGATAAAACATTACAGTGTCAATAATTGTCTAGGATTTCACAATTGGAATGAAAATATTTTTTTTAACTAATTAAAAACTTAAATTTAAAAAAAAAAGGAATAGCCTTAACTTCTTAGGTAAGAATCACAAACATTTGAAATGGTTACCTTAGGTTTTGGACCACATTTATGGTTCTTTGTTACTATTTCCTGAAATGATTAATTAATCAGAACAAGTGGCTTTTACGTATGTACAAAAGTTAAGAAAACCCCCCCAGAAACTTACTCAAAGGGTTTTCGATTTGGGCATTCATTTAAAAATAATGAGTAGAAAAAGAAGCTTTTTGAGCCTGCTCTTTCCACAATATCATGTACTAATACATGATACGTACTAATACATGTACTCTGAAAGGATTTCTCAAAGTGGCATGACTTGGAGTTATATTAAAAATCTGAGTTGTAAGAGATGACAAGAACAGAGATTGGAGAATGCAGCCCCTTGTGGAGCTTCTACCACACATTCAATACACATTCAAGCTATGCATTATCTATACTATATTTTAACAGATCTGGTGCCATAAGATGGTGCCCTCACTATGGTTCATATTCGCTGTAATGTTGCAGATTGCTGACATGTATAAGCAACAGGTTATAAAGGCCCAGATGACATGGAGTATGATATGGTTCTTTGGGGAACATGGGTAGTTGCCTTCTTTGCCCAAGTGATAATTTGACCTGAAAATTTAGAATTTGTATATGTACCTGCTTATGGTAGTATGCTATAATCATAATAACTAAGCTATTTGTCTATTTATGAAAAACACTATTTATCAAGTGCTTTTCATAGTGCATGTCTATGTTAAATAGAGGGACTTCAGTACAGTGTAGCCCATTCAGTATAAGCAGCAAAGAGTTTTTCTCCAGTTGCTGTTGTATGTCAGCAGATGGCAGAATTCACAGCGAGTTTGCAACAGAGGAACAGATAAAATCAGTGACTTCAAACTTCACTTTCCTTTTGACTGACAGTCACATTTTTAAAAAAATTACAGAGAAGACCAGAAACTAATATAAAATATAAAATGTTTCTGATGAGTAACCTGTGGAAAAATCAGCTCATATTCACCATTTTCAGTGACACTGATGTGATTGGCAAAGGTGATGTTATAAAATGTTTTTCAGGAGGCATTGCTAACAACTGTATTACCGTGTTACCCAGAGTAGTGAGATATGTTTTCTCTGTAGTACTCAATGGAAAAAAAAAAATTTGCAAACCCTATTCCAAACAGTTTCAGCAGCTGCAATTTATCCCTATGCACCCATTTTGGATGTTACCAGCAGAAATCAGCCCCATAGATATGGGCCAGTAGGGGCCTTCTCCACCTGCTAGTTTGTTCGTATGGTTGTTATCATCCATTCAGCTAGAGGGTCACTAAACAGGAGGATGGGAAGATTCCAGATTCCATACAGTGTTACTACAGGTCACTGTAATGCCATTCAGTTTCAATTTAATAATTCCTTATTTGTTATCAAATATCCTTAAAATCCACCAAAATAACAGTGATGACAACACTCCAGGCTTGAGCGGTCAGCAACAGTCGACTTCCCCCATCCCCCACTTCACACCAACACCCAACGCTGTCCCTATCCACCACATTTCAGTCCCTAATTATTACATCAGTACTGTAATAATTACACATCCAACACCATAACTACAGACATACACATCACATCACATCACATCACATCACATCCAGAGACCCAGTGAGACAACATAACATACTCAAATGTTATTGAGGGGGTGGGGGCCAAAGCCTAAAGACCCCACACCCCCAACCCCGCAAACCCATTGATCACAAATAATGTGGTAATAGAATATGGAATTTATTATTAAGATG
>VUQG01022083.1:2810-16664 GCA_015106755.1 Etia nguti | reverse complement strand
GAGCTGTTTTGCAAAGAAGAATGGGCAAGGATTTCAGTCTCTAGATGTGCAAAGCTGGTAGAGACATACCCTAAAAGACTGACAGCTGTAAATGCAGCAAAAGGTGGTTCTACAAAGTATTGACTCAGGGGGCTGAATAATTAAGCACACCCCACTTTTCAGTTATTTATTTGTAAAAAATGTTTGGAATCATGTCTGATTTTCGTTCCACTTCTCAAGTGTACACCACTTTGTATTGGTCTTTCACGTAGAATTCCAATAAAATTGATTCATGTTTGTGGCTGTAATGTGACAAAATGTGGAAAAGTTCAAGGGGGCCGAATACTTTTGCAAGCCACTGTATACACAAGAGGAAGATTGGGGGAGTGGAGACAGCTGGGAAACACAGCAGGAACAAATTAGACATAATGAGGTAAGGGAAGCAAACTGAACATAATACACAAGAAGCAAGAGACTAACAAAGTAAAACAGGAAACCCGACAGACACAGAGAACTCAAAACTGTGGATACTTTACAAAACTCAACACTTAAAACACACACAAAAAAAGGAGTCAAGACACAGACCACGACAGACATGCCAGTGTGTTTTTTGCTTGTATGGTTGCAGGCAGGACCTAAGTCATTGTAATCATAAAGTGTAATCAGTCAGAAAGTGTGAAAACTTTAAGACTAATCTGGAACCAGTAATCAAGGACTGGTTGTGGATTACTGTGCTTTCATGTCGCCTTTTGTGCTACAGTGCAGCCTAAACCCAGGTGGCTTTCTTGTCAGCCTTTTACCTCAAAGAAAATTATAGTTTTCTCTTTATAGTATTGTAAGGTACTTAGAATGTAAAATGCCCTGAGGTGGCTGTTGTTGTGAATTTGAGCTATATAAATGAAATTGAATCGAACTGTCTTGAATTGTATTAAAGTAAACTGAATTTTCTGTGCTGTGCTCACATACTGTATTTTATTACAGCTGAATTCCCAGTAGGGCTGTTCTCATTGCAAGAGTTTCTGTTTCTGTTGTCAAACAATAGAATGGCTAAGAAAGTGTGACACAAACGTGGATGATTACGACTAGTTGTTATCCTAGACACTTTCAGCCTGCTGCTGTAAACTCCTAAAATGCTGATTTAATAAGCCATGACATCATCTGACCAGATCGCCTATTTTATTTGTAAAATTATTACTTGGAAATGACAGAATGTGGTCGAGTGTGTCAGCTGTGCCGCATTAGCTGATCCGCTCGGTCACTCAGTCCTCTCTTTCTGAAAGTGGTTAGGGAAGCAGCAACAGTGAATCTGCACATTTGGAGCAGGCGTTAACACCTTGCCCACACTGCAGGGGAAAGTAATTTGTGCTTTTCCGTTTACTATGCATTGCATAAAGCTACGTCCTTGTTAGCAAGCTACATTACCAGCAGGGATGCAAACCCAGAACTAAAGTCTCTGGCACACAGACCTAGTCACTAGAGAAAATGTGTAATCCCTGACCTGTTGGGAAGTGTTTGCTGGCAGTTGCTTGTATTCTCTAGGTAAAAATTAGTTGCATAGAAGGTACAACACCCAAAACCCCCATTTTGATCACTACTAGTTTGCTACAGTTGCCTGTAGCCAACATTAAAGATGCTGACTTGACCGCAAACCCTTGCTAACTGACCACCACGGGTTGAAAGTGTGATGCAAACTGGAAATGGAGAATGTTTGCCTCCAGACAAAAATTATGCTTCATCTGAAACCATTTCAGAAGGTATAACTTTTACTTTTTACTTTGTTTCACTCTTCACCATTTCACACTGATTGGAGAGTATTTGGCAAGAGTTTGCAGAGACGTGTCTTTCATACAAACTATGCAACCAACACAATCGCAAGGAGATTTTTGGTGCAGTTTTATCTTTGCAATCATTTTCACCTAGCAACAGCATGCAGCTTTTAGCAACCACTAACCAACTGGTAAGGGAATATTCTATTTTCTCCAATGACCAGTGGTTGCCAATCAGTCTCTTGGCCTGTGTAAGTGAGGCCTAAATTATTATAACCTGCTGAACTGGAAAAATGAGCCTTTAATGAAACAAATTTGGATGCTGGCAATATGGTGTGATTCATAAAAAGGAGGAAAATATGAACCAAGATCCTGAAACTCCAAAGCCTAAGCCTACATATAAGTCAGGATTCTAGATGGCACATTATGTATTTCTTCTTCTTTAAAAAGTGCTTGTAGTAATGTCAAAGATATATGATTCAAAAAGCTAAAAGCAGCTTAATTATGTTTGCAAATGATTTAGCATGCTGTTTTTATACAGTCATGTAAAATGAAAAATCTGTTCAGAATGATCTGATCTTCAGATAAAACTCGAAATACACATTCTGGAAACGAGTGACACTTGCAATAACTTGCACAATACACTACGCCCACCTTAAATCTAGCACAACTTCAGGACCGTGGCAGTATGAAAATATTCATTCACCTCTGTAATGGTCCCATTGCTGTTAGGATTAATTTACTCCACTCAGGATTGTGAATTTGAGAAACTGCAGCTGTTTATTTTCAGTTAATGACATTCATGCTGGTGATGCATCGTAATGTGCCACCCACTAGGGCTCTATAAAACCGTTCACTGCTCAGTATAACCCATAAACAAATAATAAGATAGCAAAAAAGCCTTGCTAATAGAACAATACAAATTTGTGAACACCTCACAAATATGATATATAATAAATACAATTCTTTAAAATGGAAAGCACACATACACACATACATATATATATATATACATATATATGTGTGTGTGTGTGTGTGTGTATGTGTGTATAGGCAGAAGTGTGTTTTCTGTACACTCAAAATCAATCTCTTTCATTTTTATCCAACATGTCTTTTCAAAATTACAGACTACCTTGTTATAGCTTATTTTGGGGCAATGACCATCACATACAATCTCTGTGTCGGCTGCCCACTGTTAACAATTCGCAACAGTGTTCTGATAGTTAAGTCTCATCTCTAAACTGACCAATGGGATCATCTCCCATAAATTCTGTATGTCATATATTTGAAATTCCCTCTGAACAGCCGTGGTTTACAGACAGATTAAGTGAACTGCCTCCTTCAAATCCTTGCCAAGAGGGATTCCACTGTTTGAAGTGGTCAGGCTGTACAAGGATCTTGACCTTTTCTCGGCTGCCTCTAGCCGTCAGTCGGCTGTACTAACACAGCATTCACACAGTAAGTGCTGGTTGGAATGACAAGCTCCAAACTCAACTCACTTCAAATATGAAAAGCAAAGTGGTAGGGTTTTTTTTGGCTCTTGTAACTATCGTGCCACAAAGTAATTACACGGTCTGGGAACACTGGGAACATTGTCTTTAAAAAGATGTCTGAAAAGCAGGAGGTCAGAAGAACAAACCTCCCGTGTGGACAAAGTAGGTTATAAAAGAAAACAGATCAACAGAAAAATTATTACCCATAAGTATCCACTGCTGTCGCTGAGGAGATAGAGCGGGTCGACCACTAATTGGAATGCTGATGATTCGATCCCCAGCTCCTCTAGTCTGGATGTCAAAGTGTCCTTGGGCAAAGATACCTAACCCCAAAACACTCTCAGTGCAATAGCATTTGGAGTATGTGTGATAGTTACAAAGTGCTTTAAAGCATAGAAGCACTTTGAGTGCTCGGAGTAGAAAAATGCTACATAAGTACCAGTCCATTTACCATACTGCAGTTATACGCACATGAACGCTTTAATTTTTCTGAGCTATGGGGAATTGTTGGCTACTTTTTGGCTTACAGCCTATTCTTCCAAATGAACTGGTTTAGATCAGCAAAACCACATTAGTATAGACATATATTCTAATTTCAAGTTGCAGAGCTTGGTTGCTTCTTGGTTTCTTCACGTTACTACAAATCTCCCCAAGTGACTTGTTAATCACATATTTGGGGTATTTAGAGCGCATACTGTTGAATTTCTGCATTTCCATCACTAAAAGCACTCTTGAGCGATTGCTGTTCATCATTTATAGCCACTCCTATATTAAAGTGGATTTATAATGCGTTATAGTCTTTAGAGAGTTTGTGCAAATGGCTAAAATTGATGTTTTCTATGTTAAATGTTACTAACAGAACCATTTACTTTGTTTCTTTGTTTTCTCCTTTGTAAAAGATGTAAAAAACATAAATAAATGACTGAATTTGCCTAATTTCATCCAGTTACTTAATAACAGGCCGCAGTGGGGGCGCTCTTCTTTGGACTCTAAGACTCACCACCTCATCATTTTCACGATGGTATTCTAGCTGGTCTTAATAACCCACTCCAGAGCCTTTTGGTCTTGGGTCATGCACTTTTCATGCCAGTTCTAACACTTGCAGCTGGAGGGATTTAAACTGCAGTAACAAACACAAATTACAGACCAAGCATCACTGACGTAAAACACAGAAACCTCCCGCTAGTGTCTTGTGTTATGATTGTGCAGATTCTTAATCTGTCTATCTAAAAATGTGTGAACAGTCTCTGATTTCCTATTTCTTATTTTTAATTTCCAATAATCCATTCATCCATTTTAATTGCCTATCCAGTAGTTTTTAATACAACAGGTCAATAGCCAGAAGATGACCAAGTAGAGGAAAAACCTTTAGTCTAAGCAAACTTGGGTTGGCTCTTTTTTGTCTCTTTCTGGTACGATCACGCCGTCTGCAGCGGTCTTTGGTCTGGCTGCTGGTCTGAAAATAGAAGAGAGAGAATGTCTGAAAGTCTTCTTGTCTTAATCCAATTTGTGTGCTTCTTTTTCCAACATTGATTAATGCATTTCTGTCATCAGTGATAATAAATAATATGTGTTTCAGCAAGATGAGGCAAAAAGTAGCACTTCAAGCAGAAAAAATGAAAATGTCTGCATATCGGCATGCACCACCATCACCAAGGTGAACAATGAGCTGTATTATTTGTTTGAACATGGATGTGCCTCTATTTCTTGTCCTGCTGAGCATGTTCTTTTTTGTATTTTTACTTGTGACAGGAGAAAAAAGCTATTAGAAAGTATATTCCACTTATCATTTAAACATGGCAGGCCTCACAGTATGTACAAAGACCAAACTTAACCTGAGACTGCTCTGCAGTACTTCCTTGAGCATCATTAGTGTCTGTGATCTGTACTGATTATGGTCGTAAAGAATGACCTCAGAGCTGATAGTGCTGTACTTATACACATGTTCAGAAATCATCTCTGTGCATTCAACACAGAGACTCATAATCAATTGTGCTCATACACATCAGACAGAACCGCCTGCATCGAGCCAGTGTAAGACACGAACACGGTCACTCTTTCTGCGCCTCGCACAAAAGCACACTCTCCCACACGCATATTGTATGGGCCAGTGCACAAAGATTTGTCATTTTATCAGCAGGAACCCCACCAAGAAAATAGAAGAAACTGATTGTATGCTGTTCACTAAGCATGTACTCAGATACACGCAGCCCTTCTGAATGTCAAAGGGAAATTAATATCTCTCGATTGGTTGTGGTGATCGCAAGCTGCGCAGGGAGCGTCACGGCACACAAATGTTAAATATATAACTTAAGAAAATGTACCGTGTTGTATAAGATTACTGTACGTTGCGTCATGTTCCTGACTAAAACAAGGCATTAATAAATGCATGTCTAATACCAGAGCTGATAAAAAATGCAACAGCAGTACTATTACTACTAATATCACCACGGGGAGAGCTGATATGTGAAAAAAAGATACATTGACAGACTGATTCTTGGATTAATATTTGATCTTTTCAGCAACCTTTTTATCTTTCAATCCGATATACAAGTGTCATTATGTACAGAACAAAATCTACAAACCGATTCTCAGAGAGTGAATCAAAGAACATATCCAAGATCATTTTCCAATGCATTTTGATATCTGCATTACAGTGGGTTTAATTTTCCGTTGATAATCTTCATCACTGTCATGGTGGCCATCGCTGTGACCTAACTTAATATGCATACAATTCTTTCTGATTCAAATGGAAATATGCAGCTGTTAGCCTCGGCAAATGGAACATGACATTTTTTTCCCTCTTCCGTGGCAGTATTAGTGAATTTGGGCCTGAGGCTAGCTTTGCACAGTGAAGTGTGGAGTGTCATTGTCTGACAACTTTAATCTAGGATTGGCTGCTCTGACTTTTTGACATGGATGGCCACGGGCTTAAATCTTGTCCCCTCTTAGTGCCATGGGCCAAATATGTTGCTGGCTATTGACAAAGCAGCAAATGTTAAATGTACATGTTAATTAGTTCATGCTAGAGCTTTAAAAGACACATTCCAACTATTTTAAATATATCTGTTTACATTTGTCATAGCATGAAAAGTATTTATAGACCTCTCTAGACCTTCTAGATAGTCACTGGTATGATTTAATTTCTGTATGTTCTGCTGTTGTTGCTAAGATTTACCTGCTTATACTAGTTAGCCCCGTGGAGCTATTAATATGCAGTTAAAGCACTGCTACTGTGGTGGTACCTGTAATGTTTGAAGATTATTCAGGTAACAAGTAACCTGGGAATACATCAGAATACATCAAGGAGTTTTTTAGTTCATTAAGTAGTCATTATCAGGTGATTTGCCCTGCGGTCAAAATATTTTTTCTCCATCTTTTTCTTATTTGCCCTCCTATAAAAAAAGGACAAGCAATGAAAAAACGTAAGTGTGGCCCGTACTGAATTTGAAGTTTTTTCCTAGAGTGCTGATTAAAGGATGAAGTCTCTGTGTCCAAGCTGTACTTTGATAACCTCTGAAAGGGCACAGGGAAAATTTTCTGCATGTCCTCACAGTAAGTTTGGGGTTATCTCATGGTGTTCTTTTTTCCCAATTCCTCCTCTTCCACATTTGCTCAATTCATTTATAATACATTGACACATTGAGGAAACACTCTTAGATGGTGCAGAGGACAGATGATGTGACACTGATTTATTGTTCAGATTTCATGTAGCAGGTTTGCATACTTGTGGTGTTTCAAGCTTTGGCTAAAGGTATGCTTATTGCTCAGACTACACACGCAGTAGTATCCAAAAGCTACAGGTTTGACTTCTCTAATGAGACTGAGAAATAAAATAGCACGGACATTCATCAATACACATCCACATGTATCTCCCATATTTGCAACAGTAGTTAGCCGATAGAGCCAGAGGGCATTTAGTGGGTCAGTATAAATATTTGTGTTAATGTCAATTAGAGCAAGAGCCCAGTTCAGCACACAGTGGTCTAATACAACATCCAGTGTCTCAGTACCACACATTTGCCCTCCCAACTTGTCACATTTAGTCATTCTTGGTCAGGACCAGGATTGATCATATTTTGACACACTGGAGACCCTTTTACCGGTGGAGGTTGTGCTCTGGAATAGCTTATTGGTTGCAAAAATCTACAAAACACGCAAAAATCTGTATTATGGCCCAGTCACATTTGGCTAAAAATAGGACGCCAACCTCCTTGCAACCAGGAAAAATCAATGGTTTCCCAGTGATTGCACTGGATCTTTTTTTTTTTACATTCTGCAAATGATTGCATGCAGTTGCTGTAACTAACTTGTCTCTCACAGCCTGTGGGCGACCAATTTGGATTGCAAGGTGTTTGCACATGCTACTTTTCTCTGCGCAAAGACTGACTGCAATCACTCTCAGACACACTGCCATCACGTTGCAATCAATCAGAGTCTGTGCTAATGAGCACAATTTGTCCATGATGCATGTCTTTCAGAATGAGACTATAAAAAACGGGTTGCAACTGTTTGTTTTCTGATTATGAAATAATAATAATACTTTCACTGTGTAATTTCTGTAATTGCCAAATTAACCCCGTTCAAGCACAAACTGACTGATAGCAGATTGACTCTGTCTTACTGCCTTTCATCACAATGATTGGTCATTGTCAGCGAGTCAAATTCACTGCATATTGTCACAGTCATTTTTGGTCGTACTGTGGTTTCCGATCTGTGTTTTCCCTGTCGGGACACCAGCATTGGTGGCAGACATTACGAGCATTAATCAAAGTCTTGCTTTTTGACTTTTACACTTTACAGTAGCAGAAAAAAAGATAATGTTTTGGATTCAAAATGCCTCTTTTCACAACATTAAACACATAACCACAGCTTCTCGCCATTTTACTGCAGCAACAGTGATGACACCAGCTAAAAACATTTGCCTCTGACTTCAGACACTGGCAGACTCTATCTCAGACGTTGAGTGGTGTCTCTTGAAGTCTTTAGGAATGTTCTTTACATTTAAAATTACACAAAGTGGGTACAGAGTGCATTTATCGCCAGTATGTGATGAGCCAGCAGTGAAATTGCCCTCCTAAGTAATGCTGAAGCTGAAATTAAAGTTGCTTTTTTCAGATATTTAAAGTTTTCATTTAAAATATTACTGTTAAGCAGCCTCTTGAAATATTTAATCATTTAGGAATGCACCAAAGGGGTATTTAAGTAATTTCCATCAGTCCCCAAGAGAAAGGTACATTGTTAAAATGAAGCAGAATAAAGCTCATTTATATTTTTCATTCCAAAAAAGCCTTTAAGTTGATTTTTTTTTTGTTATTTTGTAATTATTAAAAGCCAGTATCTTTTGGATGTAAAGGATAGCAGTCAACAAAAATCTACCATACAGTATTTCATCATTGTCATTGAGCTCTCCAGTCATTATTATATGCTTTCCTATAATCATATTATACTTTCCAGCAGCTGCTGCAGATTGTGAAGCCTGAGAATATCAGGTCAATAAAGCAGTGATTTATGCCTTTACAGTGGCAGTTCCCTGGTCTAGATTCATGCAGATTATTCTACTATTCCGAGTATATGTCATATATTGCATTGGAAATAGGAAAGATGTGCACTCACAAGCTTTGCTGAATACTAACACAGCTGTGAGACTGACCAAGAAATGAGCCTTCCAACTTTCCCATGGTGCCTCTCAACTGCTTAGTGCTAACCTGTGTTTGACTTCTCTCTGCTGTTTGCTCGGGTTCTGCTGTTAGACTGTTGGTCTCTTCATCTGTCCGGCGGTCAAATGGATGGCAATAGTGCTTTTGTATTTGTGTCTAAACGTACAAGCTCCTTTTTTAATGGAAAAGGCAAATTAAGTGATAGATTTAAACATTTGGAGGAAATGCATTAAGTGCAGCTCAGGCTAGCAATTACATATCACTCCCACCATGTCTGATGTGCCATTATCATAATGTCTGTTTCAGTTATGAGAGTTTATCTCCTACTGTTGTCATACTGTGCTGCAGGACTGTCAGTGGTAGCTAAATGCACCTCACTAAAAGCTTCAGTGTGAGACTTTTGTTTGAAGGCAGGGTATCATTAGTCCTTTACTCCTACCCCTCACTTGGTAATCGCGATGCTGCAACACTTGTCACACTTCTTGATGAGTTATCACACATCAAAACGGGCTTCCAGGCACATTATATAAATCCTTCACAGGTACTGAAGAAGCACACGGCCAATCTGCATATTTATTCCACGATCACCTAAAGACGCTCTGATGCATATGTCACGGTGACATCCAAACAGCTGTTTTAGGCACAAATGGGTGACACGGTTATGATAAAATGATCAAAACAGACAGACATTTTTTTTTTTTTCCGTTTCACACAGAAGTAAATACTTTTCACAGGACAAATCACTTCAAGTTAGGACTCAGAAGAGCAGGGAACCAGAAAACTTTAAGCACCTGAGAATAACTTATAGATTTGAAAGTTATTATTAGTTATTATTATTTCTCCGCGGTTCTTTACTGTGACGTTCTGACACACTTCCCTCTCTAAACATTTGAGCAAAAAAGAAAAAAACCCATCACGTTCTAGATTTTTACAGCCGTTGTCCACTGCAACGTCAGGACTACTTTTCTAAAGCTCCTCTGGCAGTGCCGTAGGTGGCTGTGGCACATGGTTGTTGTTGGCCATTAATTAGTGTAAAGCTCCTCCACCTCCCTGCACCATTTTCCAGCATGTCAGACTTGTTTATTTTGCACAACAGGAACAATTAAGCAGCTGACAAGACAGCCACCGTTTGAAGTCCTTCCTGCTACTTCCAGTGACTTACAACGCAAGTTAGCAGGCACCTTGCAGCACCCTGCTGGTGCCTTGTAACCTTCAACGGATGTCTTGAAATGCATTTTGTAGTACGTAAGTAGTAGTAGTATTATCATAACCAGATGCCCACCCTGCCACCCACCTCTGCACATCTTTGAAAAATGAGGTTCGGTCTTGAATATTAAAGACAGTGCGGTTCATTTATTTAGGGCTGCGTTCAGGCCACCGAGGGATGCTGATTTGAATCTCGTTTGTTAAGCTGTCTATCCTTATCTATCAGCATCAGAGGATGCAATTTCTCTCTTCCCACCTCATCCTCCTTGTCTTCTAAATGGCAGGGATATTTAGAGGTGCTTGACAACTGAGGCATGCAAATTAGCAGTTGATGTTTCCTGTGTTCTTTTAGTTTCCTTCACTGTTCACCCCCCCTCTCCAACCCTGAGTCGGCCCTTTTAGCCTAACTGAGAAGATATATTCGTGATTCTATTTTCATCACCATGTAGGAGGGAAGTATGGGCTGGTGGTGGTGGGGGGGTTTCAAACACTTTATCCATAGTTCCTCCAACTGCAATCAGGATAATGGCAAAACAGCAGCCTCCTTTGTATGGCGAGTAATGGAGGAGCAACAATAGCAGTGTTCATTTATTCGTGCATTTTACATTTGTTTAGCCCCGCATACCAATGTGATGTATTCATATACAGTAGCAACTTAGCACATTATCAGCAGCTCTCATTTTGAATTAAGCATAAATTCAATAATTATAAAAATAATTTACTAGAAACTCCCAACCCCATTAGGAAGTTGTAGCCTCTTATTAAACTGTTTATAATAGCTGTCATATTTATTAGGTGCAATGCTGCTGCAGTGTGATCCTTCATTAAATTAAATTAAAACTAATCAAAAGCAGCATTGGCCAGCAGAGACTGGTGATGATGGTCTCAGATTGCACAATATCAGGCTGAAAATAGTCTGGTCTGACATATGTTGGGCGTCAGGCTTGACAGTTTATTGTTTTATCTGGTCTAGTGTGTCCCAGTGGAAGAAAACCATGCATCTTGTATCCTTGCTGACACTCAGGTGATGTGTACCATGCCAACACGAATTCGGATATTTTGTGGAACGATATAGATAACGGAGTAATGTCTAAGGAGACGTATGCAGTGTTCTATAGCAGCAAATGTTCCACGCATGCACACCCTCTGCAGTGTGAATCTATAAGTAAACATTGATCAGTTATTGCCCAAAGGCCTTCAATCATGGCGTGTCTGCACCGAGTTCATTTGAGTTCACCAGTGTACAGTAGCAACTTTACAAAGAGGCTACCCACAGCTACTCTGCAGAAAGATGCATGAAGTATTTATTGTTCTGTCCTTAACCGTGTCAGCACAGGAAAAGTTTGGGCTGTGTTTTTTGAGTCTTACGTCTCCCGTGTGTCTGATATATATATATTTATTTATTTAAAAAAGGCCTCACTCCTCTGTTCCAACCGAGCACAGGTAACGTTTGAGGTGCAGGCTTCAAGCTTGTCATTCCCTACACATGTATGACATATAGAAATTTGAGAGTAATGAGTAAATAACCAGGTGGATTCTGTTGGGATATAGGGGTCAAAAACAGGAGACAAAAATTCAGTGTATGTCAGTTTTGCAGTTTCAGTATAAACCACCATATAAGAGGGTGTGTTGGGTATATGATGTGAAAGGAGTGGGTGTGTATTAAACAGTGCAGTTCAAGTTGAGCTAACTGAACTACCTCACAGGCTTCACTTCATTTTTCTACTCCATTTTCTACTTTTGCACAAGTACTACATTTGGCTTCGAGCACTTCCAAAATGCAGGTGACCTACAGTCAACACTCTGCCTTAATGCCCCTTGTATAAACACAGAGATGGAGTCATCAGCACTCGCTGCTGCTCATGATATGCTTCCTACTGTATATAGATCCAGTGTTCGTGGTCCTGTTATGAAGGAAGGAGTGTAGATGTAATGCCTTTTAGTGTCCTGAAGGCTTTTTCGCTCAGTCTCAATCAAGGCCATCATTAAACTTTCAAAGGTAACCAGCTGGAAAAGTCAACCAAGCTTTGAGCAGAAGGTTTGCTCTTTGTGCTAAGTAAAGGTGCTGTTGCACTAACCTTTAATACACATCATGCTGTTCACTGTCCAACAAGACAATTTTTCATTTGTCTTGTTGGCCACGTTGCTATTCTCACAAGCTGATGACTTTAGTGACTTCGTGTTTGAATGGGTAAACAGGTTGATAGCCATGTGTAACAAGAGAATAATACAGTTAATAAGACTAAAGGTAAATATACCTGTAAACTGGTCAGTACAGGTCCGTACTCCATCAGGCCCTTGTACTTGGTCAAGCCCAGTTGGCTTCTGTGTTGTCCTTTGCAAACCAGGCAAAGAAGCTGCTGAGATTTTCAGCCAGCCTTGCATTGTTGCTGGTGGTTTCAGGCTGTAAATTTCTGCTTTACTATTGATAGACTGTAATGAACTGGAACCCTTTCTCTGTCTGCTGTGGATGGGAGTTGAAATTGAACATGTACTCTGTCTGAAGTTTGTGGTTATAGCCCTTATGTGCTTGTTTAAGTTGGCTTTAGCTATACTGCCAGTTATAGCTGACTCATAGCCACAATGCATAATGGAGATATGCAGGATATATACCACATTAACAAAGCCATCTACACATCACATCTACAAGAGCTTCTCAGCAATGGAAACCCATCTCATGAAGCCATGGTGCACAGTTTTTGTGCCGATCTTAGTACCAGCAGAGTTTTGTCAACTTTTACACACTATATACTTCAGCACTCAGCAACCCCACTCTGTAACTTTACATGGTTGGCCTCTTAATTGTTGAGCTATCTAAATGCTTCCACTTAGCAATAATACCACTTACAGCTGATCGTGGAATATGTAAGAGGTGACTCGTGGCAGTGTCGGGATCCTGTTACGACACTCAAATTCAGTGTTTGATTTTGTACACTTGTAGGGATCGGACTGAAAACACCCGAATCCCAAGATTAAGAGCTGTGGCCCAGTATTTTTGTCTATTTAGTATAGCTAAAATGTTTGACCATAACCTTGCCTTTTGTCACTTCCCAGTTTTAATCAGAGGCAATTTTTTTTAATTAACGACTGATATTTATAAACCGCATCATACTTGCTTGGAGGTGTTGCATGAACACTGCACAGTGGTGACACCAAAGCCTGTATGTGGAGTTAGAAATAAAATCCCTTAACGTAGGTAGGAGACAGCAGCTGCAATTAAATCTGTGAATCTATGTTTTCAGATGCACTGCTGTCTTTTAAGGGTTTGAAGTTTAACAATTGCATATTTACTGTAACTGGATATTGTAATGCAAGAAATGACATTTCGGGGGGAAGCAAAAATGTTGTCAGAGAATATTCACTATCAACATTTTTTTCCCATTCACCAGATGTCTTAATTAAAAACATTTCCTCATTATGCTAATGAAAAACTAATTTGATTACAATTATGCTTCCTTCAAAATGCAGTTACTGTTGCAGTACAATGTAATTTCTAGGAAACAGGTTTGATAAAAGTACATTAATGTGTGCTCCTGCAGACCCTTCCACACCTCTGCCTGACAGAGCTTTGTTCTCTTACAGAAACATGACTATCATAAGTATTTGAAAAAGTTAGTTATCCGTTTTCCTAATTTATTGACTTCTTCCATGCTTTGACTCCCTGTTGTCTGTGTGTGTGTGTGTAGGTGTGTGTGTGTGTGTGTGTGTGTGTGTGTGTGTGTGTGTGTGTGTGTGTGTGTGTGTGTGTGT
>VUQG01022082.1:13420-37771 GCA_015106755.1 Etia nguti | reverse complement strand
TCGATCACTACGGCCGTCTTCCTCTGCTTGTCCAGCACTACTATATCCGGTTGGTTAGCTGGAAGTGCCACAGGATCTTAGATCAGTCATTCTCGACCACCCTAGGGGGCGTGTCCCATTTTGACCCTGGGAGTTCCAGGCCATACTCGGCTCAGATATTTCTGTATACTAGTCCAACTTTGTCCAACTGCTGGTAGGATTTCTGCTGGTGGTTCATGCTGTGCAGGGGCCTTTCCTTCCATAATGGTTCTTCTCCTTTCTCCTATTCTTTCTCAGGCTTCTGCTGCCTGAGGTATTTCACTAACCACATGGTTGGTTGTGGCAACCTTCCTGATGTACTCATAGATGTTTGTTGTCTCATCATGGACAGTGGTTTTGACACTCACCAGTCCTCAGCCACCCTCCTTTCGCTTAGCTGGACTTGGGGTGAAACCCTCCATGCATGGTGAGGAGCTTCAGTCTTGATGCCAGTGCAGTGGTTCCTATCTCCTCCTTTGGCCTGCTTATTATTCCAACAGGACATTTGATCACTGGCAGGGTGTAGGTGTTGATTGCCCAGATGTTGTTCTTCCCATTCAGCTCACTCGGTTGACTTGCCTTACTGTCTGCTGGTCATTTGGTGGTTGCAGCTTTCCTAGCAGTCTCTTTGTGGTTCCCATTTGCCTGTGGGATTCCCAGGTACTTGTAGCTGTCCTCAATGTCTGCAATGTTGCCTCCTAGTAGTGCAATCCCCTCAGTTCTGACTTCCTTCACTCTCTTTGTTACTATCCAACTACACTTCTCCAGTCCAAATGACATTCCGATGTCATTGCTGTAGATTCTAGTGGTGTCTCATTCACTCCTGGCATACAGCTTGATGTCATCCATTCCGTAGTCGGTATCCATATTCAGTCTTGTCAGTGATCTCACTGAGGGGGTTCAGGCCTATGCAGAACAGCAGTGGGGACAGAGCATCTCCTTGTTCGATCCCAGACTTGATGGTGACTTGTGCTATTGGCTTGAAGTTGGCCCGTCAAAGGAACCACATGCTCAAATGCCAGCCTGCTCTTCACATGCCACCTCCATCAAATCTTAGATAACCACCAGCTGTCCACAAACTCTCCATTCACTCCAAAGTCGAGTAAGCCTGTTAATAACTGGATCTGGATATCTCACATTCCTAACCCCCTGTCTGACAATGCAAACCTTTAGCACTGCTGAATTTCCCCACCGATTACTCTCTTTTAGGAAATCATTCACTCTTCAACAATGAACACTTTTAATCTGCCAACAGTTGTCTGGGTCTGCTCTTTTGACAAATATGACATTTCATGGCTGAGAAGCTCATGTAGATGTGACATGTAGGTAGCCTATAATGAAAGTCAATAAACTTTATTTCATGACATTTACAGTTCACTTGGAAAGGTAGTGCTTCATTCAGATTTATGTTAGAATAGTAATGCAGACTGACTCAGTATGCTCAAGTAAAAACAGCAATTTAGTTAAATCTACAATTTGCTGCTGCAAAGCAGAACTTTCTGGATGCTGCAATGAAACTTCAAACTACTGCTTAGTTTTAAGTGGTAGTTACTTATTTAGTGAAATACTTAATTATCAATTTATCATCTCAAGAAAGGAGAAAATGTCACAGAAACTAAAATACTGAAGTTGAAAATTTGAAGAACATTGTGTTGGCCATTTGGGTTAACGTCATGTAAACAATTACAGGAATTTCCAGGTGACCTATGCAGATTCTAAATAATTAAGTGGGTGTTCACCACTGGACTCCATCTACCTGTAGAACATTATAAAGTATTTTTACTGTCAGACAGCTGCTTATTATAAACAGTACTGTATTATATACAGTACTTTGCATCGTCAACCTGCTTGTATAAAAGACGTAAACTTCATATAGTTTGTGTGTGTTTCTGTATTTGGCAGTGTTTACTGACTTTAATAACACTTTGGTTTTCGTAAAACCTGGCAAGCCCTGCAGCAAAAAGCACTTTCATTCAAAAAAGATAAATGTGTGAGTTGGGAAACAACTTCATCGACTGAAAAGAAACAAACCTATTTCGTTTTCCATTTTAGCACAGTTAGCGACAACAACCCACACAAGTGTGAGCTCTCTCTTCCTCACCCGTGTTCCAAGGATCAGTAGAAGAGAAGGATTCATGCGTAACATCTTTGACTTAAAACATCCGATTATAGCTGATTCAGCTCTTCTTCTTTAAGGTCCACAGAAGTTTACATTCTCACAATTTAATCACATTAGGCCTGCAAATAATCATGTTTGTGTCAAGCCTTACAAATATGCGGAACAAATACCAGAAGCATATGCAGAGGGCCTAATTCGACTTTTGCAGTCATTCTCCTGGACCCTGGTGAACAGGCCTTGCTGAATATAAGTAAAATTTATTGCTAAATCTCCTAGTAAGTACCTAATCGAATGTCCATACTGCCATAAGATTATACTGCAGTTTGTTATTGTCTGGCTTTTACAGTTCAATCAATATGCAACCGGAAACAACTTTCCTCCTGAGTTTTAGGTAGGTTGCATTTATAAAATATAAATTGTTTTCCAAACGGGGGCCAACTATCTTAGGGGTTTACAACCTTAACACTCTAAGTGCTTCATAATACAGCTGGTCTTGCACTGAATATATTCCTTTGAGACTGTAAAATCATCAATTTTCCATTCTAATCAATACATCTGGGAGTTCCTGTAACTTGAGACAGCATGAGTCACTGCAAAATCACTGCGGGCTTGCTTACTTACAAACATCCCACTCAAAACAAAGGGAAAGCTTAAACCCTTTCAGTTGTAGATTTTATTATTAGTCACTTTGCAGTTATGTTAATACTCATTATAAATTGCAGATAAATTTAAAGCAATGTGGCAATGGAGGTGTTTAGCTTAAATGAGGTGCACATACTTATTTGTATGGAGAAATGGGGGACTGATGAGACATTTCTAGGTAAACTGTTCGGCTCACAGTGATGAAATAATACCTAATGTCAGAAACTGCAATGCAAAAACAGTTCTACATCATATTCACGGTAACTGTTTCAGTATTCAAGAGTGCACACATAAAATACAGATTCTGTACAATGATTCATTCAGTCGTTTGCATTACAAGAAAACAAGGCAAGAGAGTTGCAGTGTCTAGGAAAAGGGGATGATTACTTATACATGTAATGTTAAGGAAGATAAAGTTTAATATATTTTACATGTCATTTTTAAAAGTAAACAAAGAAACATTATACAATTCAGCCATTTAACCTTGACATGACATATGTTAAGATGTTAAATCTTTGATGACAAGAATGCTAATTCTATGTTGTCTATTTAAAAAAAATGATGTGTTTTGAATAAATGTGAATCATTTACAGTGTGTTAGTTAGAATACTTCCTTTTCTCATTTTCGAGACCTGATGCAACAATTTTTAAAAAGCCAAAAATCAAATATTCTCACTTTTATTCAGGATTCTTCATATTCTTCTTCTTTTTTTTTTTAACTATGTGCTGAATGGTCAATTAAGACAAAAAATTCTTCCCAAGACATTTTTTTTACTCTTTTTTTTTCGGTGTTTATGGATTTTTCTGTAAATGGTTTTACCACAATTTTACCATGGTTTAAATTTAGTGGTTTCAGAATAAGGAAAAAAATCTTTTAAAATTTGATATGGTAAACTCCTTCATTTAAAAAATAAATAAATAACGTGGTACCGTATTTTAACTTTTTTTAGTAGTTTCTCTGTTGCATTCTTTGACACTGGAAAAAAAAATGCTATAACATAGACAAGACATTTAAAAAAAAACCAAATGTCATCCTAGATAAATTGATGAGGATTAGTTGAATGTTAAAATTAGAAATTTTACTTGAACCACGTTCTCTGTGGAATTAAGAAAATAAAAAGTAAAGTTAATAAAGGTTTTTTTAAAAGCTGTCTCATAGCTAAAGCAAGGCTTAAAAGGTGTGTTTTGAGCCTCTGTTTTAAAATGCTAAGCTCCCTTGTTGAGATTAATCCAGACTGAATCCGTCAGCACTAAATGATGCTTTATAATCCTGGGCTCAGATTCAAGAAATGATCAAAAACCCATAAAAAAATTTCAAGGTCCTCCTTAAAAAAATGCTGCCCTTCATGTCAATCAATGAACACATACAAGCAAAAAGTCATTTGAAACCTCTTTCTGTCTCATTGCTAAATTATTAGGAGTCTGTCACATTTCTTCTTATAAATGACTCAGTGTTTTCATGGCACAGCTTACCAAAGATGAAAGTGGTTCAAAAGTAGAGCCCTGGGGAATTCCACTGCTCAAGATCTGTGGTTACTTGAAATCAACCAAATTTCTCCCTCAGAAGTAGAAATAATCTAAACCAATTAAAACTCAGCAGGCAAGCCAGTGTACTTGCACATTACATCAAGCAGAATTTCACTTCAGCTGTATTAATTGCAGCAATCAGGTCTAGCGGCATGAAAAAAGTAAGCATCCTGAAAATGTTTTTAAATCAATGGCCATCTTCACAAGTGCTGTCTGTGTTTCAGAGGCCTGACAGGGCAGTCCAGAGTGAAGCCTTCCAAAGATGTGATGTATTCATGTATTTTTAGCTGACAATGAGACTGTATGGGTACGCTACCACAATGTAATAACAGAAGCGCAGACTTTCAGCTTTAATTGAAGGGGTTTAACAAAAGTACTGCATGAACTGTTAAGGAGTCAGAACCCTTTTATTATAAACAGTTCTCCATTTTTAGAAGCCAAAAAAGTATTAAGAGAATTGGCTGACAAGCTGTTTTATGGATAAGTGATGCCTGTTCCCTCTTTATTAAAAATGAAACAGATAAAAGGTTTGAAGTGGATTCCAGGTCAATGCTTGCAAAGTTGAACTTGCAAAGTTCAAACTCAATGCAACTGAAGCAGGCCATCAAAAAAGATCATCCAGAGCCAACACTTTAGGAGTGCCTAAATCTACAAGATGGTACATTCTTTAACAGATATAATGCAGAGCTTAGCAAAACCAAAAGGCCTGAAAGACCATAGAAGCCGACTAAAGTCGATGATTGCTAGATGTTTTTGTGAGGGGTTTTGAACAAGGAAAGAATTCCACAAAGTCCAACATTCTCTTGAGTGTTCTTCTACTCAGCCATGCTTTCCATTTTCCTTGCATATGGCACCTCTTTTTCAGGTAAAAACTGTCCTATTTTGAAGGTGACTTTGTAAGTCAGTGGGTTACATTTAAGCTATTTATTAGCTATTCATCTGAATGTCTAAATACTGTATGTCAACCAGACACTGGCATTTTTTTCCCACATTTTTTATTTTCACAACACCAATTGGGATTTTTTTATGTTAATAATGTTACTTTGAAAAATAATTATAAGACTGTCCTTGGCCACAAGAATAACATCTGAGGATCACAAAATGGAACTGCAGTGTTTTGTTTAGAAATTATTCCAGCTTTTTATGGAAAACTCTGTCACCTAAGCTCAGAAAAGACCCTGAGAGGTATTGGGGAGTATATGCAGCAATTATTCAAATGGGTACAAGCCATATTATCCTTGGGATGCTGGCAAGTAAGAGAAAATACACAAAAATAAGAAAGTTTAATAGTGCAGGAAGAGCCAATACTTTGTGAAGTTCATGATTTTACTTAGCTGTTTTCTATTTTAATGTATTCTTGAAGATAAACAAAGCTCGTAAGGACTTTTTGCAAGTTAAAGAAACTCCAGAGGAGTCCGTGTGTATATAAAGCCAGCCCTGTCTTGGATTGATAGACGTGGGATATGCTTCTTTGGTCACATAGTGGTCACACTCCTGGGAAGCTGGATGCATTATTCCACAAGTAATGTGCGGCTACATGATCAGTTATTAGACAAGCACATGTTACGTATTCTTACTTATAAATGGAAAATAGGAGGATTTCAGTCAGTGTTAAAGACTTAATGTTAAAGCACAGTCCAGAATCGAAAAGATCAATTTTAAAACAAAATTTATTCATACATGTTCTTAAATAAAGTCAATCTGGCTAACAGTTCCATATTTAAAGGTATATAGAGAGATCTGAAAACATACAAATTCCAAATCAGTATGTCATTGTGCAAATATCCACTCAGTGTCAGATCTGGCTTCTTTAATGACATTAAGTATTACAGACAGTTTTCTACACCAGGAAGTGTCTGACTCACTTTATCTGCATGCTGATGAGACGGCATTGGGGGCATCCAAGTGGCATGCTGATCTGGATAGAAAGAGACTTATTCATATGCAGGCCAGATAGTGACTTTAGTCAAACAAAGTACATCTTTCCCTTCTCCCTCCAGTCGTTTAATGACTCGGGGATTTGTAGATAGCAACAAACACAAAGAATAAGGCTCCGTGATGGACCCATAATTGTATTTTCTTTGCTGAAAACTGTGTTTGTTTACTCTGATCTTATCTGGGCTTATTAAAAAAAATTCACAATCAATATTACCAAGCATTAAAAGAAAACGTGGAGACCATGTACTGTTGACTTGGAATGCCACTGCTATTATGCCAAGGAACTCATGGTAAAAAAAATAAACAACTAAAAATTACATTTTGACATCAAAAGCAATTAATGTCCTAACACAGATTTAATATAATATTTGACTTATTAAAAAAAACACCTCTAATTTCAATATTTAACCTCACAATGTAATGCTGATGTTTAGGTAACTTTAAGTTTGGTTGACTTATTAATAAATAAATAATTAAATAATTAAATAAATGACTTATTATTTCTTCTTTTTTTAAAAATACGTTTTAGTAACTGTGTGAATATTTGTGTGTATATCTGTTAAAAATTCATCAACAATTAAGTCTGGACTGGACTAGTTCTTTTCAAAACATTGCTGGTGTGCAGAAAAAATATAGAGAAAGACAAACAACTATAATGTATTAGAAGTAATGGCAAAATCAATTCTACAATGTAAAAGTACTTTATCACTGAAAACCCACATGTGAATCAATATTCAGAACACACACACAAGTAAATAACGATCCAGTGGCAGCCTGTGTGCTATGGGAGTCATGTTTGCTAAGTAGTGTGAATATAAATACCCACTTTGAATACAGACACATGCAGAAACACAGACACTTTAGGAAAGTAAACCTATAAAGTAAAAAGATTCTGGAGTTTTATATTTAGAGGCACATTTATGAATTTTTGGGTAATGTGTGCGCACTGACAAACTTAACTTATGCACTGAAAGCTGATAAAATTTGTCATAAACTATAAATTATTACAATATGTTGGGAGTCTCACATAAATTCTTAATCAGGTGTAGATTTATTTTATTTTTTTCCAGTAATGTAAAACACCCTTTTATACAATTTAGAGCATAAATTGGATCCATGAGTATATTTGATCTCCAGAGTATCATACTGTAAAATGTGCATTGTTAATATCCACATTTCACCAAAGTGGCATAATTATTAGGTGTGAGGGTGCCGCTTGCTGTCTGATCGCTCAGCATTTGTAACTTTTGTTTATGTCTCTGGTCTACAACAGGTCAACGTATGTGCCATCAAAAGATAAATGATGTTCCCCTTGTGGACATCCAGCTGCCGAGTATGAGTAACCAAGCAGATAACATTATTCTGCACGCTTACCCTCTTTAAATCAGTCAATTAACTCAAAGGCACACATACCTGTCTGCTTAATTGCGTCCCTAGTGCTTAATTATCTGCATAAATTTTAGGGAGATGAAGCCTGAATCTGCCACATGAGTGTAAAAAAAAAAAAACTACTGCTACAGCTTGTTAGTGCTTGGATATTGATGTATAATGAAAGGCTTGATGTAGAAGTATTTGCAAGTGTAAAAAAAAAAAAATGGACGCTGAGATCTAACATGCATGTTTTAACAAGGGTTTTAAAAGAAAATGTCTTTTTTTCAACAGAAGAAAAGGTATGTTGGCAGAAAGCTTTATATAAATATTGGTAAGGAGGCCATAAATGCCAGTGTCTTATTTGCAGAAAATTACAAAGGGTTCAGTAATATTCTGAATAACTGCTTCCTATATACAGCTAAAAAAAAAAAAGGAAATAAAATCGAGTCTATTCCACTCATTGTTTGTAGACCACCTTGATCCTTCAACACAGCCTGAACTTAGTCATGCTTTCTTGTCAGTTCTTTCACTAATCTTCAGGAATAGTTCTCCAGGCTTCTTAAAGGAAATCCAAAGCTCTTCTTTGGGCTGTTGGCTGGATGAACCTGCACTACTTCAAGTAATGTTGAGGTCCAGGCTCTGGGATGGCCAATCCATGAATGATTCCACTGTGTGTTTTTGTTCTGTCCAGGTATGCTTTTACTGCATTGGCATTGTGTTTGGGATCATTGTCATGGTGACAAAACAAAGCCATTGCCCATCAGATGGAGACAATATTATGTGGTGGATCAAAATTTTGCATTTATAATTACATCAGTTGACAAAATCCCCAACCCCAACACCACGAAATGGAGCTCCAAACCTCATCATGACCTCTTCTGTACATATTAATGACAAATGTAAATTTTTATTGATATTAATGATATGTGATCCAAATTTTTGAATTTGGGTTAATCACTACATAAGTCCTGGAGTCATCGATTTTGGGTGGAGTTCTTGTGTAATTTGGCATAAATCTGCTTTTTCTTACCGTCTTCCTTCCTTGAGCGGTCACCACCCAATGCACCTATTTTAGCCATCCTAACACTGAGACCATTTTTGATGTTTTCAGTGTAAGGACGAGTTTTAGCTCTTTGAAAATCACCTCGTTTGTGGCTGTCTTTGGTGTTTGTTGTTGATTCAGCTAAAGAAATGGAAACCAATCATGTGTTATTGAGACTGTTAATAAAGTGCCTAAAGATACATTTTAAAATTGATTCTTTGCTAAGTTATCTGTTATATGTAGACACAGAACTGCTTCGTGCCTTGAGTTAAGTGCATTTTTTAAAGCTTCAGTGATTCATAGGTCAGCTTTAAGTGAACTAAGGGGGGGGGGGGACATTTCTCTGCAAATGGTCAACTACAAGTACTGGACTGAAAATGAGTGAAAAATCAGTTGCTGTCCAAAGAAATACTTTAAAAGACCTTCAGAAAGTCTGGAAAAAGAAAAGAGAGTCTGGCAGAATATAAAACAAGGGTGGCTCAAGACTTATGCACAGTCATGTTATAGTTTTTAGTGGAATGAATTTCAATGGGGTATACATATTGAGCAAAAAGGAAAAAAACAAAAAAAAAGGCTTGGCCATTTGTTAGTATTTGGAAGTCATTGTCAAGCACTTGAACAAAAAAAATTGGTATTTTGAACAACTTTCCTAAACAAAACGCCTAATATACAATGTTGAGGATATTTGAGACACGTTTTCATAATTTGCTTTGACAGAGAATGCATTCCCAGGCAACTGCAGTGAGGTACTCACACAGGGTTTATAACGATATAATGAAGAGATGGATGTTGACATCTGATAACTGGCGACTCATTTCAAAGCAAAATGAACACAGAGTACACTGCTGAAAACCCAGTGCTCATGTTTAACTAGTTCTCCAGGGCCTGTAATGGCTATGAAAATGAGATGAGGCAAAATTATGGACAAAACAGTCAAGTCCATCAGGCTTAACTAAATTTGCAACTGAACGCAGTGGGTTACTACAACAGCCCAGTAGATTTATCCTTAGTTGGTTATGCCAATACAGCTTCTCTGTATACAAGCTGTATAAATACATAAATGTATTGTCTGTTTTGTTTTGTCCTGTTATCTTGGTTGTGTTCTGTTTAATGATGGTGTTAGTGTAAAGTTTAAAACTCAATAAATACATGGAAATGGAAAAAAAAATACATAAATGTATCACTCTCCCTTTTAAATATGTAATAATTCATTGTTCGCCCTCATGAGACAAATTTACATATATATATTCTATAGCCTTAGATTCAAGTTAAACCTGCTGGGATGTAATTTACATCTTCCCTTCAGGTCCACTTTATTTTCATTGTATTTCGTCCTGATGCTCTGCCAGAAATGGTCAAGTGTTATCATTAAAAGCCTTAATAGATGCAGTCTCCACCCCAATCTAAACTTTTCACCTTGCCCAAGTATAATTTGGCGCAGGATCAAAAGAAATCAACACAGTTAATGAGACGACGGTGGGTGCTGCTATGTTGAGTCCAGGGAACTACATGCTAATCAATGCAGAGATCCAAATTGTATTATAACGCAGAAGCCTGAAACATACAATTCACACATTCTTTCTGTCTTTAGTAAATTGGAGCTGTGTCATGGTGTCAGCTACACTTTTTTAGGCCTATCTATTGCACAGCACGTCTTTTCCTGTTTTTCACAGGCTTATGTTCTGATATACGCAGGAGCCACTGCATACACAAAGTAACTTTGTCACTTTCACAAGTTTTTGACAAAGGTCAAGTCCTGGTTGCACCAGTCAAAGACATTTCCCTGTTCTGTTCACCCTGACTCAGCCAGCGTTGACAGCACTATTTCACTTAAGCTCTTTCCCCTGATTAGAATTTTCTCCACGGTCCTGATAATTAGCCTGTTAATTGCCCCTACTTTCTGAAATGCATTTGAGCACTGAATTGATATTCAACACAAATGAGTCCTTGCAGGTTTCCTTCAATGGTTTCCAGCTGTTGGGTAGATTTGCTGTCAATGGAAATCATAAGAGAAACACAATCAGATTTTATAGGATTTTTCTGGTCCTCATTATTGGTTTCTTGGAGTTTTACGCAACCACTCAACAATGCTGTGTACTTTAGTAGGCTTATATAATATTCATTGTGCAGAAAAACAAGATATAAATGTAATATGGGATAACTGTAAATAACTAATAGTTGGTGCTTGCCAATAGTGCTTAAAAAGATCTCCACTTTTTTTTTTTTTACCTCCCCCCCATCTATTGCTCCAAAATCAATAATAAAATAGGTTATTATCTGCTCCAGATACCTCTGTAGCAAAAACCTTTGTCACTTTACCTTCTGAACAATTTCACCTCAACTCACCCGGAAAAATCCGTTGGCACACACACACCGCACTCATGCATACACACAAGTGCTTACTTTCCCTCTGATGGAGGAAAAGGGTCAGTTTTTCAGTGCACATGTACATTTCCTCCCTGTTCAGTTTGCACTGCCCCCACCCTCACCCTCACCCTCCCACACACATGCTTTGACAGTTTGAGGCTGAAAACCCATCAGGCCACTCAGTTCCACGCATGAGAGAATTCCTGTTAAGGCTCCCACTGAGGAAAATGGGCCCTGCCCCTTAATTTACCGCCTGAGTCAAGAGGAGGGCCCATTGATGCATTTAGAACTAACTAGCTGTGTTCAGAGACCTATCTTTTTGCTCTTTCCATTCTACATTATTCTTCTCTATTTAATAAACCACATTCTATTTGTGCTTTCAACTATATTTCCACTGTTTTGGTTCTAAAATACTCATACTGGATTTTGTCCAGGACATCATTTTGTGGCTGAGCACTAGAAGAAAACTGATAAATCTAGCACACTAATGCTACTGATGTTGTTACAAAACTACTTTCTTTACCCATTAGGAAGAAGTGATGAATAGCAAAAAAAGAGTCTATTACATGTGTTCTCTATTCAGATACCCATCTATCCAACTAAAATAGTGAAGTGATGTCCATTTATTTCTTCTTCAGGTGCAACCTAAAATCATGAATGAACAAATAGGAAAATTTTGGTTATGACTGCAAGATATAAATTGTGATTTTTCACATTTCTACATAATGATGTAGAAATGCACTTGTACCAAAAAAAGGATACTATTAAAGTTCATTTTCGTTGAGTTGGAGAATATAATGATGGCAGCATTTTTGTTAGCTTGTGAACTCCATTGTGTTGAGATACATGATGCAAAATGCTAATCTCCTACTGAAAAATAAGAATTTAAAGTGCACATGTCTAAGCAGAAGCAAAGGTCTGAATACAGTTTACATTGCAACATCACATGGTGTGTGGGAGAGATGGTTTAGCTCAAAAGAACTCTGTCTTTTCATCCTGTCTGGATTTAATCTTTAATCCAGCTGAGGTTAAAGTTCCTAATTCTATTGTTGAGCTTGAAAATATATTTTTTTCCGTGCTTGAATAAAAATCTGCATCTAAATTGGACACAGACTGAGAATTACTTTTGGAGGCAAAGTAAACTTTACATAATCAGCAATTCTCATTCACATTCTTGCTGACATTTGCAATGTGGGTGTTGATTGACATGATTACCCCATAATGATATGGTAATGGATAAGCATGCTTTTTTTTTTTTTGCTATGATTGGTGGGTTGCTGAATCTTCAGACATAAGGAGCATTTATTTATTTATTTCCTTGATTTATTTATTTTTACATCACAAAATATACAGAAGTAAGGAATTTTTAAAAAATTAAACAAAATATTGTTTGTTTTTCTCATAACTTTAAATTCACAGTAGTGTTTGAAAGCTGTATTCTACTCAGTGCTAACTAGGCATATATATTTATATTATACAGATGATAATACAATGGCAGGATTTAAAGGCAAATATATTATCACATTTGTGGTTAGTTTTTTCATCAAATTTAACCTGCTGATCGTAATGAAAATTAATTTAGGATATTTGTATCGCATTTATGTTTCGCAGCAATAGCTAACATGTAATGTACAGCTCATTGCAGAAACAGGAAAAAAAGTCATACTAACACTTTCCTAGAGTTGCTAATACAGCTGTTTTGAAAACAGTAGCCCCGCAATAGTGTTTGTCACTGAACCAGCTGTGCAAAGCCCCCCATGTTCTCCCCCATTTTAATCTCAGAACTGCCGTCTCCCATCTCTAACATCTCTACTCTGAGAGCAGGCTATATTCAGTGGGACCGTCTCCATGGAAACATGCAATTATCCAAGACATCAACAATTCATGCTGAATAATTTTATCAGCCACCGAATGGGCACTATAGCAGCAACATCTCCCCCCCATCCTTCTGTTCTATCTATTTCATTTAGTTCTGTACTTATCTGCTATGTGTTTCAATGAAATGCGTGTTTGTGCAAATAAATATAGCATAGAGGCGGCACTTGGCTGAGCGTCAGTCACAGAAGTATCAGTAAAGAATTCCCTCTCAACTTTTTTCCTGCTCAGACTGGAGAACACAGTAATAAGCTTGTCTTCTCGCCTGTGATCGACCCGGTAGTGACAATATTATTGACTGAACTACTCAGAGGATTTGTTCGCCTTCAGTCTTAAGAAGGAAAGGAAAAAGATGAAAATTAGGGTTTAACAGACACACAGAAAGACCACCAGCAGACACTAATAATCAGGTTGGGAGACAGCTAATGGAAATGCTTGAGTTAACTCCTTTATTTAAAAACTGCAAGTTGATTAAATTCTTATTTACAGGAGAAATGCTTTGTAGGTTAAGACTGGTTAGTTAAAGGAGAGTGAGAGGCCTAACCATCTGAAGATCTATCACATTTGACAACAAAAAAAGCCTGTAGGATTTATGTTTGCCTTCATAATTAAGTAAAGATCAAGCATAACACTTAGAAGTCAAAAAACAGTTTTTTCTTGGAAGGTAGTGCCAGCGTGCAGCATGTCACACAGCAGCAGGGGTGGGGAAACCCAATTTAATTGGATACATGCGGCACATGAAGCAGCAGGTATGGTGCGGAATCACTATCAGCTGATGATCAAACGTGATGGGTAGTTGGGCAGATGCTGTGCCACTACTTCTTGTTTGGGATTAGTCCTAATACGGTAAACTAGAAAGGGGTCTATTTAGTTAGGGTGGGCCTTCATAAAATATGGATCTTATGCTCATGCTATGGGAGGGCAGCTTGTAACTTCTGGATTCAATGCCAAACCATATAGTTGTGTTGTGCATTTCATTCTCAGGATGTAAAATGGTGTTGTTTTGTCAAAGCTGTCCTTTGGTGATGCACTGGGTTATAACATTAGGGAGACGGGGCTGTCACACCCAACTTATCATTGTTTTTTCAATACGAATGGTTACTGGTCCTTATTTAATTCATACCACGACCTTTCCCTTCCCCAAACCAAATGACTGCATGTGCCTGAACCTGACCAGCAGATAAAAATGAAAGAAAAAGGAGAGTCAAAATGAAATTACCAGCAAAATCACAACTCCAAACTTGACATACCAGAGACTTGTGTCACGTTGTCCCTCCGAGCCCGCTATATGGTTTTGCAGGCCTCTCATAAAGGGTAGCTAATGTAGCAAATAGTACACGTAAAATATAACAGTTGTCACTTTGTTTAAAGCTTGTTTAGAACTTTCCTGAAACTTTTTTCTAAACTGTTTCCTGATTGTCCCCTCAAATGAAAACATGATGCTGCAAGGACAAAACATTCTTCCATGTGATGATATTATAATTGGTTCAAGTTGATCCCCAGCTCCTCTAGTCCACATGTGGAAGCATCATTGGGTAAGGTGCTGATTCTCATCAATCTCATTCTCATTCAATCTGAAGGCCAAACTGTAACCATGATGGCAAAAATGTAATCTAACTGGTTGGGCCACCCTTTGCAGGAACAACTGCAATCAAGCGTTTGCGATACCTGGCAATGAGTCCTTCAGGGCGCTGTGGAGGAATTTTGGCCCACTCATCTGTCCAGAATTGTAATTCAGTCACATTGGAGAGTTTTCAAGCATGAATAGCCTTTTTAAGGTCATGCCACAGCATCTCAATCGGATTCAGGTCAGGACTTTGACTAGGCCACTCCAAAATCTTCATCTAGGTTTTCATAAGCCATTCAGAGGCAGACTTGCTGGTGTTCTTTGAATCATTGTCCTGCTGCACAACCCAAGTGCGCTACAGCTTGAGGTCAAACAGATGGCCAGACTTCTCCTTCAGGATGTTTTGGTAGACAGCAGAATTCATGGTTCCATTTACCACAGGAAGTCTTCCAGGTCCTGAGGCAACAAAACACCCCCAGACCATCACACTACCACCACTATATTTTACTGTTCGTATGATTCCTTTTCTGACATGCTATGTTGCTATTATGCCAGATGTAACGCGACACACACCTTCCAAAAAGTTAACTTTTGTCTTGTCAGTCCGCAGAGTATTTTCCTAGAGATACTGATGGACCATCAAGACATTTTCTGGCAAAACTGAGACAAGCCTCCCTCCTGGCTTTATCCTGTCCTTACTTTGTTTCTCATTTGTTCCTGAATTTCCTTGGATCGTGATGTTTGGCTTTTGAGGATCTTTTGGTCTTCTTCACTTTGTCAGGCAGATCTGAAACATTTAAGTGTGACAAACATACAAAAAAAATTGGAAATCAGGAAGGGGGCAAACATTTTTTCACATCACTGTATATCTGCATTTGAAAACAGTTTGCCCAAACCAAAAGTTGAAATTGGACCTAATCCTTTAGGTGCTATCTGCTATCTTATTGTTAAAGCACACCACCACTACCTTTCTTCCTCTCTTACCCTCACCTCCCCCTTTTCGTTATTCATCCCGCTCCTGTTGCAGATTCCCCGTTTGAATTAAGACCACAGGGACGCCGCTGTGCTCCTGTAGAAACTGTAGAAATCCATTAGCGTCAGTGTTAACGCAGGGCCACTGTCTGCTCATTAAGGGCTAGATCCTTGTCTCACTGATGGAGGATCTCGGTGCCCTGCTACATCCTGATGGACAGCAAAGCTGGAATCTCTGTCTGCACATCGCCTCAGGGGGGAAGGCACTGTGTGTGTGAGAGAGAGAGAGTGAGAGAGACAAAGAGTGAGAGAGAGGGTGAGAAGAGAAAGTGAAACAGACGGAGAGGGGGTGAGGCAGGTTTCCTTTTACATAAGTCAGAAGTCACACTATCTGGGCGAGTGTCAAGTATAGACACTTGCCCCTAGTGTATACACAGACATGGTGTCCTGTGCCTTGCTTAATAGGCCATCCCGGATGTCAGTATTTGCTTGTAGTTATGGAAAGCACTGCCTTTTATCTGTCCTCCTGAGACTAGGTGTGCATATCGGTTATCTTTGATTTAACTCGTCAGCAGATGAGTTTGGGAAAGTTAAAATGAAACAGAGTATTACAGGATTTATAAAAACACAGGCAGAAATGATAAAAGATTGATTTGGGTGCCAGTAACATTAACATGCATTGTAAGCTACAGAGCTCATTGTCGTCATCATAAATGTGGTTGTGTGGCACCGCTGCCTCACAACAAGAATGTCCTGGGTTCGAATCCACATTCTGGACAGGGCCCTTCTGTGGGAGTTTTCAATAGGTACTCTGGCTTCCTCCTGTGTTAGCCCTGTGACAAACATCAACCCTTACCCCCCAAAGTGTATCATTTGGCAAAACAAGTGTCCTTTAATAGAAAGAGTAATTCAATTCAGCTTTATTTATATAGCACCAATTAACAACAAGCCTGACCTATGTGCTTTATATCAAAGGAAACAACAAGCAAGGCAGCAGTCTGAGAGTGAAGTGCTCTGTCAGGATAAAAAGCTACAATGAGCTATGATGTGCCCTGATTATTCAATTATTATTTGGATGTGAGGAGAGGGATTTTAAATTCAGTCCTGGATTTAACAGAGAGTCAGTGAAGAGAGAGGAATATAGGTGAAATATGGCCTTTTTTTCCAGTCCAACTTAAAACTTTAAATATCAACCACCTGATAATGATGGATAATAACAATAAATAATAAATGCATGAACCAACTTTTCAGCATCGTTCTGAGATATGATGTTTCTAATTTTAGAGATATTACACACATGACTGAAAGCAGTTAAACCGATTTGTTTAAGGATATATCCTGGATAAATTTTGTATAAATTTGTATCATTGTCATAATGGAAAAATAAAGCCAGGTTTCATCTGCTGGGCAATACAAACTCAATGAAAACATAAGCAGTTTTTTTTCTATTAATATT
This sequence comes from Etia nguti, assembly GCA_015106755.1. Classification (NCBI taxonomy): domain Eukaryota; kingdom Metazoa; phylum Chordata; class Actinopteri; order Cichliformes; family Cichlidae; genus Etia; species Etia nguti. Next base: position 20,877 of record VUQG01022082.1, on the reverse strand, counting down.
ATTAATATATAAATATATTATTAATTAAAATAGTATCAATATTATTCTATTAATAAATTCTATGGAACCCAATGATTAACATGCATGTGTGAAGAAGACTCAAAATCTACACTCACAGGTTGGAATCTATCAGATACCATTCAAACCACTCCAGTCCACCTTAAATAACCAATGTGTGTTCTAAGCTCTGTAGTAAGACACTGACGCACAGAGAACAATCTTGTATTACAACATCTTACCTCAAAAAAACAGTCACATCCAAACATGGACAGCTCATCTGAGCGCTGTCCGTGGTCCTGAAATGATAAAACTGTAATTCATTTAAAATTTCACAGTTTATGTTAAAACTTTATTAAGAAATTGAATGTTTTTGAAGTTTATTTTATATATATATTTGTAATTACTTAAAAAAAAATTAAATAACCTCTCCTCTCCAGCAAGATTAGTAAGCAGAAAAAAATATCTGAGCACACTAATGCGTCAAACACATTTGCTTTGCCAGCAGGAGCTCTATAAACTCTCTATAAGCTTCTCTTTTTCTTTTCTTTTATATTTATTTATTTATTTGTATTTTATTATTATCGCATTAGTATTTGAATAGTTGAACAGTGCCAGAGCTGACAGGCAGGGAGGGGTGGAAGTGATGAAGAGACAGGAAAAAAGAGAAAGAGCCAGAAAGAGAAAAGAAAAAGGGCAAGAATAGGAGAAAAGATGGAAATAAAGGACAAAGCACAAGTAGTGAAATACAGCAGGCCACCATCTGGCCTGCTGTATGGACTGTGTGAGTTCTTGTATTTCTAACCAACCTGTTTTTTTATTATTGTTAAATTGTGTGTAAAATAAACATTTTTTTTCCATTGTAAGACGTTATTGAAGCAAAACAGGCCAAAATCACCACAGCGACCTGTGCATGCTGGTGCCTGTATTGTATCGATTTAGCAAATCCTACTTTCATCTTTATACTTGCAAGCAAGATTTTGTTTCATTAATGTGTTGATTATAAGTTACCACGCTTTTTGTGAAACACACACTTGATGTTCAAGAAGCACGTTCATTTTTTCATCTCGACTTGGTGGGAAACGCCTCAGGGTGTGTGTGAGACCAAGTACAAAAAACTTTCTACTATATGTTGTCTAACCACGTTGGGAAAAAAAAAAATCATGTTTATAGCTGTCACAAAGGGCCAGACTCAAAGGCAGGGTAAATAGTTGGTTTTGATGCGGACAAAATGGACCAGATGTAATCATTTAAACACGGGGATAATGCACATTCTCAGACAGTCTCTCCCTAGAGGCATTTATGTTCTTCTACTCATTTGTACACAGGAAAAGTAGAAGAAATTGCTATGTTGCTTTGGGCAGAAACACCGCTAACTTTCTCCTCTCTGCACTGCGAGGTAACTCACGTCCAATGCTAGAAAGGTGTTGAGGCCTTGTAAAGTGTTTGACCATTGGCTGAAACATTCCAGCTCTTAATATAGTCTTATAAAAAGCATCACTTAAGCAGAAGAAGTGGTGAGGAGCTAGCGAAGAGCTCCATATTGTCATTTTACGATGGCTGTCCTTTCCCTTCCATGGCATTACTTGACATTAGGAGCCAACCATGTGATAAATCATCCAGTGAGAGGTGAAGCAATTGATGCCATATAATGCAATAACCGCCTCCATAGAACTACTGTACGCAACACTAACAGCATGTTTTCTATGCCTTTATACTGCAAATTTAACAACAACAACAAAAAAAAATGTTAAATTTTCTATGTGCCTGCCATGCAGGATGTAATAAAACTTGAACTTCCCATTATTGCACTAGTGCTGAATTATCTTCACATGCATTATCCTCTCCCTTTAGCACTTTAAACATTCGTCACTCATATGCTCATCTAAATAACCTTGGCCAGTATTAGGACTGATTTTTTTTTTCCATGAATTTGAGATTATGTTTGAAAAGACAGCAGCTGGGATAAAGAGATTTGGCTTTAATCACTGGATTGCATGTGTGAAGGCAAAATGGAAATTCTTTTACAGATTGATCGGTATTATCGGGTACATTGTTACTTTCTCTTGACATGGCTCCTGCAGTCACAGCGTACATCCTTTTAGACATATTCACACGTGAAGGACAGTGAAATCCATTAGAGAATTATTATTTGTATGCTTTGTGATGGCTTTTGTAAAGCACTTTGCAAAAAATATGATATAACTGTATAATTAAATTGTGCTTCCAGCTTTCTTGCCTATTATCAGAGCTGTGTGCGCAGCCTTGATTCTTTCACCTGAAACTCTGAAAACCAAAACTTTCACTCAAAATTGTAACCTTTATATAAAAATGAAGGACTTTACAACTCCCCAGAAGTTGAGCCAGTGATCTAAATCAAACCTTGTTGGCTGGTTGGAGTATCATAAAAAAAAAAAAGAAAAAAAAAAAGGAGGGGGTCTTTTTTGTTAAACAAATCTTAACAACTCAATGTAAGACTAGGGTTGTCACATTGCCAGAGAAAATGTCTCAAATGCAAGACCCCAGAGACAAAAGTGAGTCTGCAGATTGTATTATTAACAGCACTCATACATGGGAACGTGGTGGCACATGAGTTCAACTTAGGTAAGGGTTTCTTTTCTAGGATCGGACAGCAATTCACCAGAGGACTGCCAGAGAGAATAAGGCAGGTTAGTGCCAGGCTTTGATCTGCTTTGCCACAGTTATTTTGTCTGTGAGTAGGTTCTAGTTCTTGTTTTTTGCTGGGGGAGGTAGACAAGGTTATCCAGAGGTCTGCAGCTCTCAGAATGGACAGATGAGGTTCAGGTTGAGTAGAGGAATGCTATGTTTATGGAACATGAGCAGCTTGGGATTATCAGGTGAGCCTTTCTTTTCAGAAGGTGACGTTAAATCCGGTAAAGTAATGAGCAGAAAAGGTTCTGGCTGGACCTGACTGGCAGGACAACCCAGAATGCCTGCTCCATAGCTTTAGAAAAGGAGATAAAGTGAAAGACAGAGGTACAAAAACAAGCACAAGGAGGAGAGAAGCAGGGTTCTACCAGGACTGTGATAAGGGCTCCATAAACTTGTAGGTTTTGAAGAAATGGAAATGAATTGCTTTGATGTGTTAGCATAAGGGTTAGGGGCTGTGGTTAGATGCTTCCTTACTCAGATCTAATAGGGTCAAGATATTCAGGGATGTTTTGCTGATGTAAGTTTCTGTTTAGAATTTTTACTCAATAATAATAATAATGTCAATGTCAATGTCAATGTGTAGATATGTTACATGACAAGTTTGGTGTAATGGCCTTAAGAGTACTACAAACTAGTTGATAGCTACCTTGGCAAATATCCATTATTAATCCATGATACTAAAGGGAGCCATGGATTTTTAAAGAAAAGCAGTCACATTTGGGCTGGACAAGATGTTGGAACTTCATACCATGTCTTTTCCGCCTGTCAGTACTTCCCCGTACTTTCCCTGACTATAATTGCACATGGTGTAACCAGTGTAGGATGACAAGACTTATTTATTTTATGACTGATACTTAAAAAAGTATCTTGTAAAAGTGGAAGGAAGTGGTGCCACTTTTTCCATGTATAGTTTAAACTGAGAGATAACTGTCAAATAATAGGGAGGTACCAAAACAGCGAACCAATAATGACCAATAATAAAACCAAAAAAGTCAAAGGACACATCCTCCACCAAGGCCAGTGCCTTCTGTTGCAATTTCAAATTAAAGATTCAGTTCTACAATGAATGGGCTCTTCCTTTGTCTGTGTTCCACTCTCTTCAAGAGCCACAAAACCTAGAGTTGTAGTTTTTTGCTTTTTTTGTATGAAGTAGAGCACTCTGTACAGTGAGAGCTTTATTTTGGGAAGGTCTGAAAGAGAAGACGTGAACACTTTGCACACTCTGCAGAGACCTCGAGGGCAGCCTGGTTGCTTGTTGTCTAGTTTAGCAGAAACTCCCTGCACTCCCTTATTTGGACCAGAGAACAGCCATAGAATGAACAAGAATAAGGAAAAGTCTCAACAGAAGGATGATAGGATAAGAACACTCATTGATTACGCCTGTAAATTCTTCAAAACATTCGATATATAAGGAAATGAAATTAGTGTTGCTTAATTCAGGTACTATGCAAGTGACAGTATCCAGAGTGAGGACACATTTGAAAGCGAGATCCTATCAACTACTCAATCATTACCAAAAATAAATAAATAAAAAAGAAAGAGAGAGCGAGAGGGGGAAAAAACACTGCATCAGTTAAATCCACTCCATTCATCATACTCCACAAACATCAGAGACTGTATGACAAAAACATCTCAAGCATTTTGTTTCAGAGCCATTTTTATTTTTATTTTTTTAAACATGCAACATCAGGATGGGTTGTAAGACTGAAAAATGGACTGTGTGAGTTCTTTGACTGAGAGGAGATTGTGTTTTGATGATCTTTTTTTTGTAACTGCTTCTTTGATTTGGAGTAAGCCGTTGCATGGGAAATTACCTCAGAGGTGAAACAATTGTGCTGCTTTGCCTGTTTTGCTGCTGAGGTTCATGAATGATTCATGTTCATATTTAAGTGTTTCTAATAAATTCTGTTTGTAGTGGGCAACTCTTTGGCCTTTGATCCTGCAATCACCGTTAGATCCTTGAAGTATATATTAAGCACCATTGTGTTCACGACATTAGTCTTTTTTTATTTTAAATATTTGAACTTGACGACCAAAGAATTTTTATTCTGATAATTTAAAGCTTTACAATCAAAACTCAAACCATAGAAGGCAGAAAAACACCCTAGTATAGTAGGATTTCCCATGCAGCCTATACAGATTTTCAGCATTATTGTGTCAGAATCACTTAAAAGCTTTCCGGGAGCTCGCAATAACATCTACTTTTTAACATTAAGATTTTAAGTCCTGTCCTGGGGCGTCGTCTCAGCCCTGTTTAGTTGCACTACAAGAGTGCAATTTGTCAAAGCTATTTGAGTTTTACTCTCAGCGAACTCTCTTTCTTCCTCCAGATATTCCTTTTTTATGCAACATTAGGCAACAGAAAAGGTACAAAGCTGTGAATAGAAATTTGTCAAGCTAAAGTCCGATCTGTAGATAAGCAGTGAGCGTGCATTTCTTCTTGCCGTTTATTTCTTACTTTTTCAAAAGACCACAAATGGAAACCTCTGTTCCCTTGCCATATTCTCATGTTCTGAAGCAAAATAAATAACAGACTTTGACTGACTCAACTATATCATAAATAAGCCCATGTTTTATCTCTTTCTGCCAAAACACAGATTCTGTGCTTCTTACTGAATAATGCATCTGCATGAGCTTATTTACCAAACACGATAACCTATCACACACTCCTTAATTGCTTCAAATTCATGAGAAATTTCTTTTGAATCTTAAGTGGTTCTGTTCCACACCATTTACACGACTTTCATTAATGCAATGCAGCTTAAGCACACTTGTGTCATGGGGTAGTCGCATTTCGAGAATGTGTACGTTTGTGCGCGTGTACACATATCACTACTGCCTGTAGAGATTTTCCCTAATGAACAAAAATCCAACTCGCGGTCATAATCACAGCCTCATTGCACGTGAATTACCTCTCGCCTCTTTCTTTTTTTCCTCTTTTTTTTTGCCCTCGCCGTCTCTTTTTCTCTCTTACGAATATGAGCATACAGTATTTCAGCACCACGGCCCATTATCTGATCCCATCTCTGTCGCGTAATTGAAACTTTTATTGAGATGAAGGGGATAATAGTTGTAAATGTGCTCAACTGGCGCCTCACGCCCGGACGTGATGTAAAACCATCCAAAGGCATAAAAAAGTCTAAAGTGTGAAATGCTGCCCACTCTAGTGTCATGTATCACACAGTACCATTAGGACACTCACGACTCGGTGGCTGCGGTGTACCGCTCAGTCCACGACTCTGCCACCAAATGCAGTGGAGGACACGCACCATTATTAATACCTTAGTACACAAGACACTATTTGTCCCAATGTTATTACTCTCTAAAAGTCTGTCTTCATTACTTTTAAAGGAAATGAATGTGCAGTACGTCAACCATGCAAATCCAATCATGGAACATATGCTAAGACATTTGTGAGATCGTAATCAGGCACCATGTGTAAGACGCTGCTGGTTTCCTTATCTGCCACATGTTATGTCTAATGACTCTCTGTTAGAGCTGGAGCTCGCAGTTGTTGTCTTAAACTGCAGGAATTATGCTCGTTTGACAAGTTAGACTTGAGACTTCAAGATTTTTAAAATGCCGTCTAGGGTAAGATTTAAGATCAGCTTAACGGCAACTGAAACCAAAGGGGGAAAAAAAAAATGACCTTACATCTCAAGAGCATTTTGATGTTCAAATTTCTTAACCACAGAGAGGAGTTGTTTGGTTTCTGTGGTTCTTTTTAGGCACTAGTTGAAGAACCGAAGCTTGCTAAGGATTCCACTGCCTTGATCGCCATCAATCCAAGGTAGAAACTGTTTTTTGTATACTATTAATTTTGGCTCAAATGCATTTGCAACGTTTGATTAAAGAGCCAATGTTCAATGAATTTGCACTTAATTTCATTGCTGGGTAGCAGAAAGTTAGCAGACATCTGCTCTGGGCAACCTGGTCACCATATTTTGACCTTTTAAATTGGAGGGAATAAAGGTGCCTTTTAGGAGTTTTACAGATCTGCAGTATACAACCACAGGGCTGAAACGTCACTATATTTTTGTCTTTTTGTTCACTAGTCCCACAGAGGGGGTGGGGGGGTGCAACAGTGACTGAAATAATGATAGAAATGTCCAAAGGCAGGTGAGAAAACCCTTTGATCTGGTGTAGCGGTGTAGCTGGAAAAAATGACTCACCTGTTTTCTTTGTGGGCAGACTATTTGATCAGGTGACCTGTGCTGCTGCTGTACTGTGGCTGAAGTTGACTGTTTTGTGGATTTGTCCCACAGCATTGTACAGTATGGCAGAAGATGTCACATGGATACCAAGTCTTAGTCATAGCATTAAGGTGGTATATATGGCAAATTACACAAAAGTGCATAAATGGCAGCTTAAGAGAAATCAAATGAATGACTGACATAATTAACCTAACCTAATTGTGGCTAAACACTCATTCAGTCCCTTACTGTCTTGCATGAGGCATTTTCAAACCACTGGATAGCATAAAATTTGTAATTTAGGCGATTGTCAGATATTTCTCTAAATGATCCAAATAACACAGATGCACTGTCTGATTAAAGCAATCTAAAATGAATAACATTACTTAAGTGAGCATTTTCATCCAGTTAACCAAATTAATTTACTGAGCAGATGACACTAATTCTACATATTTCTCTTCTCTTCTGTCCTTTCTTTCTCCTACATCTCTCAGTTCTTAAGAGTAAAGTTATCCCCTCCTGCTAGACTTTGCAATACAAGTGCTGCACGGCTGTGTTTTTTTTTTTTTGGGGGGGGGGGGGGGGGTGGGTGTT
>VUQG01022082.1:0-13400 GCA_015106755.1 Etia nguti | reverse complement strand
AGGTGCTGGTTGCCATGTTGACACCTCACTGCTCTCGCTACAAAAAAATGCACACACTCCTAACATGTAATATACTTCCTATTGAAATGCATTACTTAAAAAAAATTGTGTTGAGCGTTGTTTCAAGGATGTCCATGAACATGAAAAAAACATACATTTTTCATGACTGTTTGACAAACAGCTGGATAATTACCTGCCACTTAAGAAAAAAAAAGCAGCTCTGTGTGCACTTGGTCCCATTCCCTAGCGCTAGCGTAATGCCAAAGATAGAAGCCTGAGTACTGTGACATTGTCGATGTACGCATTCATGACGGGATGACAAGAATGAGAAAGGGAAAAAAAGGATGCTGAGTGTAGGGAAGGGGACTCTGGGGTGACATTACTTTGAACTGCTGAATGAGTAGCTCTGTGGAAGGAATACCTGTTTGCAGCACCTGAAAAATGAACTTGCTTGCTGATTTTATTTGAAACTCCCTAACAATTTAATAATAATAATAATTAATCAGTATAATCAATGCCCTGGAACATACTTCAACCACTGCGTCAGTGGCTCAACTGATTACCCTTTTATCTTTACTTTGTATGGAGACTCTAATACTGAAACTCGTTCAGCGGTCAAAAAGTATGCAAAACATGCTCATAGCCAGGGTCATTTAGGACATTAATATTCGTGCTAAACTATTTTTTTCTTTATCCCAGAGCCCCAGGGAGAAGACAAAGTTTTCCAGTCTGATCTGTTTCAGTGACCTGCTGGCCATTGTCCATTTTGTTGGAGAGGTGAGTATTTGCGCACCGTACTTGATTTGCTCAGCGGAACCTACCTGAGACTATGCAGTGTTTGCAGAATCACCTCTCTTTATGAGCTCCAAAAACACCTCAAACATTTGATGGATGGCTCCCATGAAACCTTGTGGCCTCCAAATAAGCTATAATGTAATTCCGTTTCTCGTGTGATTTCCCTCCATGACCCTGTGCAAGGAACAATCAGCAACTTTCAGCAAAACACAGTGCCAAGGATCAAATAATATGAAGGTGGGGGAAAAAAAAATACACACAGACTGGAACAACATGACCCTAAAAATGATGAAGAGCTCTCGACAAAATGTGGCAGAACATATGGCAACAGAAAGGCTGCTTACAATACATTGTGGAGACATAACATATTAGCAACCTGACACTTTTCTTTTACTCTAAAGCCTTCAAAATTCTTTACTTTACATCACTGCTGCAGGTACCCAGTAATCATGCCTTACACTGTACCATTAGGTTTGCAGGAAAATTAGAAATACATCTTGGAGGGACTAAAATGTAGGCGAGATTGGAAATGATCAGGGAACAGTGAGGGAATAAATGCCTCATCAGGGCAATGAGCTCCATCAGCATTCTCTATTTTGCAATATCTGTCCGTCTCAGTAGTCTCTAATGGGTGCAACCTTGGACTTAACCACAGGACCAGAGATACACAAGATGTAGGCTGTGTGGGATGGAGCTACAACGGCCTTTAAACTCTGTTGGACTCATCTCAGAATTCAAATGAGTAGCATGGCTGGGTTTATCACAGTCATATCAGCTTTATTTAAAAACAGGACCATAATAGTGTGACAGATCATTACTTTTATGGTTTATATACACAACATTAGTCTAAGTTAAAGGTTGTAAACTCTGCGTGCTTGCTCCAAACCCATGGCTCCACAAGTTGTTAACTGCCTTCAAATATTTTGCTAAACTGGACTGAACTTGGCTAAAGTGCTATTCCAAGTAACATGGAAGAAAAAGGAGAGAAACAGCACAAAGGTGAAGCTTATGACAACCTGCCTCAGCTGTCTGTGGGCGAGAGGCAGGGTACATGTAGCCTACTCATACATGTACAGACTGCCAGTCCAACACAGGACTGAACCAAAGGGCTGCAAGATGGCCAGTTCAATTATCTGTCTGTGCAACATGTAGCATAATAGCATTGGAGACAATAGGTAGACATGCACGTTAAATTACCTTCCCCTCCTCACCAACGTCACAGCAGAATCATTTCAGACAGAAGGTCTGCCCTTCTAGCTCTTTTATATGTTGCAGGGTGTTTGATGACAGCAAACACACAGCTCCGATTACGACATTATCAGTTTTGTGTTCTTGTGGTGTCTGCAATTGTTGCCATGTTATGCTCCCTGTTACATCATGTTAGTTTTTTGAAGGAATGGAGTTCTTAGGGAAGCTTCCCTGTGGACATATATGCTCAGGCAGGCCTTAGTTTAAATTATTGTTGCAACAAATTGATGCGTGCATAATAACAAGCTGAGGTGAAGTAAAATGCCCACATCTGGTGTCACGTTAAGCAGCCTAGCGTGGTTGGATTATTTGCACACGGCAGTTCTCTTTCAGTTCTTATCAGTTCTACCATACTTTCCATGAGTTCATGATGTTTTCCACCAAGGTCAAGGAATAGGAGATAGATTTCACCTATTCGACTCTACCTCTAGTTGCAATCCACCTCTCGCATTTTGTAAATATATATATATGCACTGATCCAGCATAGCATTATGACCAACTGCCTAATATTGTGTTGGATTAAAATATGCGAAATTTAGAGACCAAATAACCACCTCAAACTCATTGCAGTGCTCCTCAAACCATTCATGAACCATTTTTGCTTTGTGGCAGGGTGGATTATCCTGCTAAAAGAGACCTCAACCATCAGGGAGTGCTGTTTTCATATAAGGGTGTACATGGTCTGCAACAATGGTAGGTGCTGTTTGCCAAAGTTCCCTGTTTGCACCGACTTGCCTTCTTCCCTCAGTGCATCCTGGTGTCAGCTGGTGTCCAGGTAAACAATGCACATGCACCAGGCCATCCTCATTAAGTCAAAGAAAATGTGATTCGTCAGACCAGGACACCTTTCATTGCTCCACTGTCCAGTTCTGATGCTCTCGTGCTCATTGTTGAAACATTTGGTGGTGGACAAGGGTCACCAAGGGAACCCTGACTGATTTGCAGCCCTGTATATAACAAACTGCGATGCACTGTGTATTCTGACACCTTTCTAACAGAACCAACATGAACTTCACACAGGCCAGCCTTCACTCCCCATGTACATAAAGCAGCCTTGACTGTCCATGACCCTGTCGCTGGTTTACCGATGATCCCTTCTTGGATCACTTTGATAGATGCTAGCCACTGCAGTCCAGGAACACCTCACAAGAGCTGCAGTTCTGGAGATGATCTGACCCAGTAGTCTAGCCATTTGAATTTGGTCCTTGCTAAACTCACTTGGAAATTTTCCTGATTCTAACACATGAACTTTGAGGACAACATGTTCACTGTCTCCTTAACATATTTCACCCACCTACAGGTAACATTATAAGTAGATAATCTGTATTATTCCCCTCACTTCACGTATCACATAATCAGTGGTTATAATGTTATGCCTGATCGGTGTGAATATATACAGATATTACACACACACACACACTCTCTCTCACACACACACACACACACACTCTCTCTCACACACACACACACACACAATATATATATATATATATATATATATATATATAATTCAAGATTTTTGCTTTTTTGAATTCCAGTAGTTGCCTCACCTTGTGTTCCACTGCAACCCCTGTCAGTACCAGCTTATCAATCTCTCACCACACAGTGCCAGACACCGGCCTATCCACTCTCCAGCCATTCACTACACATCTTCCAACCTTGCCTCCTTACCTGACCTATATTTCTCCTGCCTTCACAAGAACCCTTGCGAAATTAACCTTTCAACTGTGGCTCTGTGCCAGCATTCTGGGTTTGTAGGTGCCCAGTTGGCAAATATAGCTGTACCTCTTAAAAGCTACGCATATAACAAAATTGGACATAAACACAGCAGTTCACCAGCTTTGTAGTAACTTGAATCTATTCCCTCTTACCCCCTCCTTCCTCAACCCACTCTGACACTGTTTAGAGGTTGCAATCATCTGCACCTGTTTTTACTTAATCACCTAATGAGCACAAGACCCAACGCAACACGATATAGGCATCAATTTATTGCCACAGTGATTTAAACCATTTTCGAGATTGTGACGTTTGTGGAAAAGCAAACCGCATAAGTCAAATTAGCTTGTTTTCTGTTTGGTGAATTTGACTGATAAATTAACCAACGCTGGTCTGAAATCAATGATTTCTCGAGGGGAGCAGTGCCGAGTCGAAAGCAAACAAAACAACCTTTTCACGCTTCATCAAGAATATTTAAACTGCATCGTTGCAATAATGGAAAGATGTTTCTGTTGGCAGCACGGTTGAGTACCCTGAGCTGAATTTCTGTCGCAGCTCTAAAGTTTCAACATGACACAAACCATTCAGCCTGTTTTTTTCTTTTTAAAAGCAGTTAATACATCAGGTTGGAATCGGTTTCTTGAGTATGGCTTTTAATATGACCTACAAACCACCAGAAACGTAAGGTATATCAAAATAACCACTTTAACCACATAATTTATTTAGACCCAGCATTCTTTTAAAATGTTTGCTTTGACTAGCCCAATTGTCTAAAATATGTATTTATGTATTTATTTTTTGAATAATTCCTTCATTGATTGATTTTTTGTTTTATCAGTTTGCATATTCTGACGTACATTATTTTTATTTTAAAACACATTAACACAGTTCAGTGGGCTATATGCTGACCTTAGATGATAGAAACAAAGTATTGATCCTATCGCGTTAGTATTGGTCTGATACCGATACCAACATTGGTATCGATACTATTGATATTTGAATCAATCAGCCCACCTCTAAAGGAGAGAGAAATAAAGCAACAAGGGGAGAAAGAGAGAAGGCAAGTCCACTCCTAGAGGACAAGAATGACCTTTGTGACATTTTGTTGATCTTATGTTTTAAATTAAGCAACTCTGCTTAAATTCTCTTTATTTCTTCTAATAAAAAAGTTAGTAAAAGTTTAAAATTTCCTGCTTCCTCCAACTGCAAAAAATTATCTTTATTTTTATCAGTCCCTTGTTATTGTTTTGCTTATTCACATATTCTTATTTGATGGCAAAATATGGCCAATTGAATTCCCCTCTCTATTTTTCTGCATTGCATGTTATGTTTACTGCTCTTTTTTGCATTTGCTATATGTGTTGGAGTTTTTTGACACTGTTAAAAATAAGATCACAAACATCAGTGTGTCTATTCAGATGTATTGTATTTGTCACTTGCATTACTAAAATGCCCTTCTTTTCAGTTCAGCTAGGCTTAATCATAAATGATAACAAACAAAATGTCCCACTCTTTACAAATATTCAGATAATTTTAACAGGTACCCAAAAGCCTTTGTGATAAAAATTCAGCCTCTGCTGTGACTCCGTCTTATTGTATTTCCTATCTGCATTCAAAGCAGAAGAGTCTGTGAAGTCCTCACCTCACAGACAATTGCCGTGTGCACGTGGCAATACCACACTGAGCGAAGATCTAAGGAACTCATCTCCAGCCTTTTGAAGTTACTCTTTCCCCACTTGTGAAGTCTTGCTGCTTCATGGTTCAGCACAGGCAGGGGGGGAAAAGGCACCACCAAAGAGGAAGAAAGGGCGCTTCAGCCTCCAGGGTCAGTGCACGCATAATGGATTGTTGAGCTGCAGCCAAACTTATTGTTGGCTTCAAGAGAGATGTGAATGTGTGTGCTTTTGGGTGATAGTTTGCATATGGAAATGAGTGTGTATTTGATGGTGTGTGTGTATATACGAGAGGCAGAACATCAATACAAAGGAATCACGTTGTTGATGACCATATCCACATGTTTAACTCGCTGCATTAGTTATGCTTTTAATACTTGAGCTTTGGGTGAACGCGATATATTAATTAAAGATGGTGAAGAAAGAAAAAGTTAATAATTGAACAACTCTGTGCTTTAAGATCAGGAACATTCCATTTTTTGTTCACCTTGTGTGTGAGCAGACAGTCATCAGTTGCAGCAAACAACTGTCTTCTGGTAACAGAGACAGAGACTGAGGAAGAGTGACAGCAAGAATGACTTTAATGGACAAGAGAAAAAGGAGGAGGAGAGAAAAGAGTGACAGAGATTGAGTAAAGGAGAGAGTAAAGGAGCTTAATGGAGAGGAAGAAGGGGGTGTCGTTTTTATTTTCCATGTGTCTCTGTCCACATGCCATGCCACACAGTCAGGAGGTTTTCTTCATGGTCTAACAGCAACTGGACATTTGGTCCTCTAAAGTCCAGTTCACTCCCAGGTCAAAGCTGAACAACATCAGTCTCTCATCTTATGCTTTGCTTTGCCCGAACAAGAGCATTATATTTTTTTTTTCTCAGGGCAAAACAACAGATGAAAGAGCTGCACAGCACAATCAAAGGCTCAAAAATACCAAATGTAATCACACTGTCTGTCACGTCTCAGTGACTGATGACTTTTAAAAAAAAATAATTCTGCACTATGAATGAGATGCTTTATTGCTTTTGTTGGCAACAGTTTTTCACAGATTTTGCAATTAAAAAAAAATCAAAATGAAGTGCATTCAAAATCTGGAGTTTTGTTGATGTCTAAAGAAGACTTTAGAATTAAGACACCCCTACACACAGGAAGGGGGGAAAACATCATTAACAAAATCATTAGTTGAATATAATCGGACTGTATTTACCTTCCATGTGTCAAATGACAATTTAATCCCCAAAAGTGGGGACTGTCAATCGAAGGAGCATTAAGAATACATCTAAGGAAGCTGTAAAGACAAATTGTAAAAATAAACATTAATGCATTCAAAAGAGTCTATGAAAGTAGCCAGTTAGAATGTTACAGTGTCAGATTGAGAAACAATAAAATGAACTTGACAGCCATCTTTCTCAATGTTGATTTAACAGAAGTAGACAAGTTAATTCCCACCAAGTCTTTGGATCTTTCATATCTTACAATGTACAGGAAGCCACTGGGGTTATATTATTCTACAGCGTGCATTACTTTTCTAAAAAAATTAGAATATCTTCTCTTAGTATTCTTCTTCTTCGTCATCCTACCAGATAACCAGACAGTTTGAGGTGCATTTTTACCATCACCTTCTGGACAACATTTACATCTAGTACAAGAACAGGAAGAAGAACATATAATGTATGACCTTTCTCAAAGTTACATATAAACATGTTTGTGTGTTCGCAAGTGTACAGGAGTCTTTCTTCCTTTAAAGAAACCTAGCCTCTTGGGGTTTCAATTCCACACAGCACCACATTAACAAGGGAAGTATCGTGGGTGTGCTTGTTGTTATTCTCATTTCCTACATCACAGGGGACCTGAACTGCTCATCTCCACGGTGAACCCCAGACCTCAGCAGAATAATTCTGCGTGTCAATATTGGTCATGCTGGTAAACCCTTCCGCTGTCCCATCCTATGACTACAGATCTGTACTCCTGATCAACACCTCATTAAGCACGGACATGTCTGCTTAAAGTCCAATTTGGAGGAGATTTCCCAAGACGCCTAAATCCCACGGACATTAGCGTGGTCAATACACACACATGTGTGCACAGTAGGAATAACAGCTGTACTTGTTCTCCTCAGAGGGTCCCAAAAGGAAAACGGCTCTTTTTATGACTGTTAGGTTGATTACTTTCTTTCATTTGCTGTAGCCATGGAAATCCCGCTTCTCTGTTTGCACTTGTGTGATGGCCAGTGTGAAGAAAATTGGTTTTGAGGCAGATTATATCAAAGACATGACAATACATTCAAATCCAACACGCTCCTACTAACAAAGGCAAATGCATTACCATTGGTGAAATTTGTTCAGAGAAAAGAATTTCTGCCTCTATGGCCAGTTTTCCACATTGTTCATTAGAGACTTCAACTCTTGACCATGAGTTATAGAAAAATAAAAATTCTTCTTTTTCTGTCCTTAGCTGAACAATGTCAACCAGAAATGAATTTACCTCATAGTTTCTGTCAAGGTACTTCTATCAGTGTGTAAAGGCAATGCAAGCAAAGTTAAATATTAAAGAATAAAAACATTAAAGAGAAAGGATTTTCTTTGCAAGGCTACCATAAAAGAGTATTGGCATTTTCTAGGAGTACATTGAAGGGGTTATTGATCATTGTAATTGTTGTTGCTTTAAGAGTATGCAAGAACATAAGGCGCCAGTATCAACTTTTTATCAGAGCCTTTACTTTCCTACCATGGCTAAACACACTCCCCGCTTATTCTTTGTGTTAGGAAATCTGAATTGAATTGGTGACTCAAGGACAATGGAGTAATCATAGTCAGGGTGTTTAATGCTTATTTAAAAAAATCAGTAAATCTTTTTTGAAAATGTACAAAATATTAAATAATTTCTGTAGAAACACTAAAAAGTTGAGACTGCTGAAATGTCTGAAAATTGCAAGTTTCAATATGAGACAATTACAGCAGATTACAATAAAATAAAAGTCTGTAATATAATTTCATTATCATTTCAACACCAACTGGTCATATCCTTTGTAAAATAAAGTATAATAATAATAATAATAATAATAATAATAATAATAATAATAATAATAATAATAATAATAATAATAATAATAATAAAGCAAAAAATGTTATGTAAATTGACAAATACATGGGAGGAAACACTTAATTGAAAAAAATAAAAAAAAAATTACATGGGTGATAGATTTTAATAACTCCAATATGATCAGAGTAGTGTCAGCCATAAAAACATAATCTAAAAAACATGAGGTAAAATCCAAACTGTTTCGAAGTTTGATTTTATAACAGTGAAAACTATTGTAAAAAGAACATAATTCCCTTTGGAGTAAAATGGAAAGCAAACATTCATTTATCCTTTAATAGCATATCAGAAATTTAAATAATGCAGTATTCTGCAGGGTAGTGTATTAGAATAATTTAAAATATTCACATGTGCTTCATTCACATTCACATTTTAGTAATTTAGTTGGTGAGTGTTTCAGAGAGAAACTTTCTTTGGATATGTGATTACCAAAATATCAAAGATGTCAGGGTCACACTTTTCTGTTGAAGGAAAACTGGGAGTTCTTTTCTAAAGATAAAGACAAAGGAGAAGATATCATGGAAAGTGTAGGTGTTTCTTAAGCTGTACTCACTGTTTATTTAATACACAGATTTGCTTAAGCATTATTACTGACAATACAGGGTAGGCAAATGATTCAAATCAATAGCCAGGTTTTTGTTATCCAGTCTTAATATTCCACTGAAGGGGATTATTCCGCTGCCTCACTGAGAATTTACACAGCTTTATAAAAAAAAATAAGTTCATCCTGAGCTACGTAGTAAATCTATCTAAAGTAAGAAAATAATGATGAGAAATCGTCCTTTCTCAATTCTCATGTTGCCGTATGTACATCTTTTCTTTCTCTGCTATTTGTAATCAGCCATGAGCCATATGTTCACAGTTTTAATGAGCAGTTTGTCTCTTCTTTCAAGTACTAGGGAGTTGTTCATCATTATACCTGTACTCATCAAAAGAATTAGGCATACATATTCAGTATAGCGACAACATAACCAGATTTAAAAGTTTCCGATTACAGCAGTGATTTTTGCCATGTTAATTATGACATTTTCTTTTTAAAGCAATTACTTTTTTAACATTTTTTTATTTACCATTTCAGCTCAACTGCTTTCAGCTTGATCTTGGTGGTTTATGCTTGCAGTGGCATTGCTATATACAAGGTATCGAATTTGTGTAGTCTCATTATTAGTCAGATTATTGGTCTAAACTTATAAAATATTGACAGAGGGAATGTCCAGAAGGCGGCCTTATGTGACACCCCCCCACCACTCCTCCTATTAATGCCAGTGGATGAGAGCATAGAAAAGATCAGTGATAAAATGTAACTGCTCTTTACTCAAGTATAGTTTAGTTTTCATACCATACTTCATGACTTCATGACATAACTCCATGTTATGTTGATTTCTATTTCTGCTTCATTATATTTTTGATACCAATTTTGTACTTTCTACTCCATACAATTTACTTTAAAGCTTCACTTATTATTTTGAAATTTTAAAATCCATTTTAGTCTAATCCAAATGAATGAAACTAAATAATGCTGTATTGATTGGTTGGTGATATTAAACTGCTCAGCAGGTGCTATTAAGGTCCTCTGCATCTTCAGTGATACACATTACTGAATCAATAATTATGGTCCAATATTAAAACATAATCTGATTCTCCATAAGTGCTTGACTGTAACTATATTTTGATGGTAAAACGTTTATATCATTTCTAAAGAAGGGTTCTGACGTTTACTTAAGAAAAGGATCTAAATAAAACAATAAAGTATGCCAATCTTCTACACTGTACTTGTTTTGGATTAAACAATCTGTTTTTTTATCAGTGTTAATTTAGTCAACTAATAATTTTTGTCATAGAGAGGCGGGACGAGTTTCTAAGCGAGCCAATCAGAAGTAATCTCCTTGTAAAGCAAGGTCGGATAAATGAAAATATCAGAATGTATTTTAAAGTATCTTGAGAAGTTAGTTTTAGAACCTCATATTTGTGATTACATAAAAAAGGAGGTGTCTGTGCAGAGGGGCAGTCAGATAGCAGGAGCACCAGCGGACCCTCTGTTCACTCTCCTGGTCCTGGCAAAACTTCATCATGGCAATTGCCTCGCATTTGCTTTGATCTACCTCGACAGTGACAACCGGGGATTAACGGATAGTCAGGGATACGATGTCACACGGGATTAAGGGATAGATTTTTGATTTACTAGCACTTGTCCCGTTTGTTTCTGGATGACACATGCAAGAGATGACCTCGAAAAAAACTATTGGATTTGGGTATCCTAGCAACGGCTGGAAAATGGAGCAGTAATTGTGTAAAAGGCGGCGACAGACAAGTCTGTCACAACAAGTACAGTTTTTACCTATCCTACATCCTCAGTGGAATAGCAAGCTGTCTTTTCATTCACAGTTGGAAATAATCTTTCAGATCCATAATATCCAGTATTCCAGTGTTTTCCTGACATGATCCCAGGGTTTTTGTGCTTTTGTTTATTATTAGAGTTTTGGATTTTGTGATTCTTTAGAGCTTTTCTGTTATTTTCATGCTTAGTTTTTTATGAGTTTCTCGTGTTTCCTAACCTTCCCCAGTGTTTCCCTTTATATAAAGTTTTGTGCATAGGTGTGTCTCATCTTTGTTTTTGTTAGCTTCTTCCTGTTTCATTTGGATAGTCATTTGTCTTCTATTCTCGCATTTAGTTTTATTGTCCATAGTTTCAAATATGTCCAATTATTCTGATTACCCTTATGTTTATATATAGCGTGCTTTAGTCCTTCGATAGTGCTTTTCCCTTCATTCCTTGTCTCAGCGTCTCTGTAGCTTGTGTTCATGTGGATTTAACTTTGCCTTTCCTTTTCGATTTTGGTGTTTCATGGACAAACAGCCAAAATAAATAGCCTCACTTTTTGTTCAATGCCTTATGAGTCTAGGATTGGGTCCAAGTACATTGTTGATGCTGGGTACATTAGTCTTCCAAAAAGGTCTACTAAGGCTTACTTATTGTTATACCTGAACCTATATGTTGCTAATGTGAACTAACTAATCAAACCAAAACCATTTGCTTTGAAAAGACATTAGATCTGAAAATGTGCCTTGGATTTCAAAGATCAACAATGGTGAGCCTAGTTAAACAACACACTTGTCTGAGCATAGCAGCGTTCTGAGTCAGGCCCTCCTTTTAATCTGGCCCATACATAGTGCCAAAACTCAACGGCTCTCAGGGCCAAATCCCAAGATCGAAACGCTTTATCTCCAGATTTCCTGTCAAAACTTTCAGCAAATCCTCCACTCTCACTCCCCCCACCCCCCCGCCCCTTTTTTCTGACTCATTTTTTCCCCTGCCATGAATACTGATGTACATTCAGCAAAATAATATTTTTCATTCAGCAGTGCAGCAGTTAAGTGCTCCTTATCACATATCATTTAGAAATCTGTGCTGAAATCCTCCAAGTACGAAATATCCCAAGCCTCTCAAGCTCCATTTCATACAAAGAAACCTGTCTTGAACTGCTATAGTTTCTATAGCACTTCATATACACTAATATATGCATGAATCCATTTATACTAATTGAATTAAATCACAAACCAGAATGTAATAAAGACAGCTGACTGAAACAGTAAACTATAACTGTCACTATCAATGTGTTGTCTCCTTTGATATTTGTTTTCATATCTCTACATAACTGTAAGTGAATGACAGTGGTGATATCAACTTCATGCCCTTTTTCCCTGTAATCTCAAGAGAAGTGAATGGCAGTGTCACCATTTATACATGGCACCAAATAGCCAGTCAGTTTCCTTACTGGTGTGAGGAAGAGATAACACAGGAAACATCTTCTTTTGCCAAACTTCTGTCACAGAGTGCCTGGAAGAGAAAAAAAAAGAGAAGAGAAGGATTTGACGAGTGACAACTGGAAATCACTGATAGAACTTTGATGATGTCAGACATCGCTAATTATTGATTATGTTTCAGATGGTGACACGGATGTAGACATTTAAATAAACTAATATGGTGATAAAAATGAATATGTGCAACTAGAAATAAAAATGGGTGAGTTTTACCATCATTAATACTGAAAGCCAGGAGAAAGAAATGTAATTTGACTTGAATACAGTCACTGGATACTGTTTGTTACACCTTGCCCAGGAGTGGGTTTGGACTCCCTTTTTACCTTCAGAAGTGCCACAGTTCTCATTGGCACAGATTCAACAAGGTACTGGAAACATTCCTGAGAGATTTCGGTCCATATTGACATGATAGCAGATTTGCAGGCTCCACTTCCCTGATGTTCATATCCCAGCGCTGTGCTCTAGCCTTCTTGTTGTGTTTGGGTCAAATCTGCCCAATTTACAACTTAAAACACTCATAAATATTGTGTTTTACATCTGATTGCCTCTAGGCCTTATGACATCCTCCACACTATGCACTTTAACATATAAAAGTGATGATCACCTCTTTCATTGAATTTTGAGTGTTTTAATCAACGTCTTGATGTATGCTCAATCATCCAGGTAAGTAAATCCCCAAAAGTTGATTCTGTTCATCTGGACGTAGTGTTTTCAGTGGGAGAAACGTTTCGTCACTCATCCAAGTGACTTCTTCAGTCTCAGCTGACTGCAGGTTTCCCCAACCTTAAAAACAGTACATTTGCACAATGACTGAAACTAGCACCACTGAAGGAACAATGGGCTGGGAGGTCAGTTCCTTGATTATTAATATGCAAATTCTCATGACCATTGATCAACAACCACTGATCAAAGCTCACCGATCAAAGAACACTGATCAATGGCCATGAGTACCATTCACAGAGAGTTGGGGAATGGCTGCAATCACAACATTGTAAGATGGCGAAAGATGTACCCTTAGGCCCCCTCCTTGATTCAGAGATGGTCTTTCCCTTTTCA
>VUQG01022081.1:19784-30686 GCA_015106755.1 Etia nguti | reverse complement strand
CACAGAATCCGGGGGTGGGTGTGATAGCTGGGAGTTGAGAGGTGTGAAGACCTGAGATGAAAGACAGGCAGTCCCTGAAGATGAGGGAGATTGCAGCAGGGGGGACGATGCTGGGGGGAGGGGTGGGTGGTTGATCAAACCTATTAAAATATTGATTTAGGTCATTCACCCACCCCAAGTCTCCTGCAGCCTGGGGGGTTGGTTTTTGTCCTGAGATTGTCTTCAGGCTGTTCCAAACCCCTCTGATGTTGTCCTGTTGCAGCTGCTCTTCCATCTTCCTCCTGTAGTTTTCCTTCCCTTGCCTTATCTTCCATTTCAGCTTCTTCTGGACAGCTCTCAGCTCCTGTTTGTCTCCAGATCTAAAGACTCTCTTCTTCTCCTTGAGGAGAGCCTTTATTTCAGGATTTATCCATGGCTTGTTGTTAGAAAAACACCGTACCTTTATGATGGGTACGGTGTTGTCCACACAGAAGTTCATGTAATCCGTAATGCAGTCTGTGATGCTGTTGAGGTCATCCTCCAAAGGGCTGCAGAGGTTGTCCCACACAGTAGAACGGAAACAGTCTCTCAGGGCCTCTTCAGTCTCTGCCGACCATTTCCTAACTGTGCGTTTCACAACAGGTTCTCTGTGTACTAGAGGTTTATACACAGGCTGGAGATGAACCAGGTTGTGATCTGAGCCCCCCAGGGGAGGGAGAGGTGATGAGCTGTATGCCTCCTTGGTGTTGGCATACAATAAGTCCAATGTTTTATTGTCTCTGGTGTGGCAGGTGACGTACTGGGTGAAGGTGGGGAGAGTGGAGGACAGGGAGATGTGATTAAAGTCCCCAGAGATCAGGAAAAGGGCCTGAGGGTGCTGTGTTTGGAGTCTGCTGGTTACAGTGTGCAGGACCTCACAGGCTGCTGCAGCGTTAGCAGAGGGCGGGACATACACAGCTATCACAATGACGTGTGTAAACTCTCGCGGTAAATAGTACGGTCTCATGCTAACCGCTAGCAGCTCAATGTCCTTACAGCATAGCGTCTCTTTGATAGATAAATGCCCAGAGTTACACCATCTATCGTTCACAAACACAGCCAAACCCCCTCCTCTCTTCTTACCACTCTCCGTTGTTCTGTCAGCCCGAAGCAGATGGAAACCGTCTATGTTTATGTGTGAGTCCGGAGTTAGCGCGGTTAGCCACGACTCTGTGAAGCACATCAGGCTGCACTCACTGTAGCTCCTCTGATGTCGGGTTAGAGCCGCCAGTTCATCCACTTTTTTGGGGAGCGACCTCACGTTCCCCATAATAACAGATGGAATCGCTGGCCGGTACCTCCTGACCTTACTGCGACGCCCGATCCCGGCCCGAGTGCCGCGTCTCTTCCTCCTCACCTCGCGGGGGATGTTGGCTCGCTCGGCGGTAGGCAGAACAGCGGAGGCCCCGAGGGCTAACAGCTGATCCCTGCTGTAAACAATGGGAGGTCGGACCTCCACGCGCTCTCCGGACACAGATGCCATAAAAAATGTGATAAAAAACACGATTGTCCATAAAATTCTGAGCGCCATTGTGGAGTAGTACAATCCACAATAGAAAAACAAGAAGAAGAAACACAATAACAACAAAAAAAAGGACTCGGTCAGGTCGGAGCTGCTGATACTGGCTGCCAGCTCGGAGCGGCGCCGGTTGTCAGGTAGTCCATGTGGTTGCCTGCATTCGTGAGTCATTACCACTGGAAATTACAGGAGGGGGGGCACTGTTGCTGTGATGGCATCAGCCACACATGGATAAAATTAGTGCATACATTCACCTCATTAGTGTAGTTTGCAGTTATTTCAGTAAAATAATTAATTAATGTCTTCACTTAAACCTAACGGTGATATTATGAAGCGCGCACATAATAGCATTGTATGTTTTTTAAAAAATGTTTTCTGTTATTCTAATTATGTTTCTCTTTCTTTAAGTTACCTGGTTCGGGGAGGTGGCTGTTTCCTGTCTGGGCAAAAGGTGTGGGCAAGGACTGAGGACTTTGAAAACACAATGCCTGCTCAGCAGGACCAACCAAGTGCTTGTCAGAAACAGGGGTGCTTTAGATTTAGTTATGTTATTTTGTGCTTTGGCTTTGTATTGGCTTTGTTTTTGTTTCCCCCTATTGTGTGTAAATAGTTTGGCCAAACCACTATAAAGGTTACCCTCCTGTGTCTTTATTTTTTAGGTCAGTTTGTGAGTTAAGTTGTGTCTACTTTGTTTGGTTAAGTTTCTGGAAGTTCGTCGAGTTATATTTAGTTGACCTCTTTTATCGGCCCGCTAATTATAGTTTGAACTTTTTCGGGGGTTAAAATTTTTAAAAAGCCCATTTTGAAACCATTTTCCATGTGTCCTCTATGCCTTTGCTGCTTGGTCCCTCACAGTTGCCCACTCCAGCATTAAACACTCATTGCCAAAAGTTTAGTCACCAGGGAGGTGACGTCGTGATACATACTGTTGCAACATTTCCACGAATCAGCGCTCTAATGCCCTCAGTGGGAGAGCTCTTATCAGTTGATGATAGGAAAGGATAAGTAATATATATACATGCTGGCTAATTGAGTAGCATCAATCAAAATAGTGGCCTACCCTGGAGCCTGGAATAACTTCTGTAAGATCTACTGTGCATGTTTCTGTTATGTATCTGCCTCTCCACTCTCTTTGCCTGCCTCATGTCTGACCTATGATAATGATCCATCTATGCCTCACCTCTGACCCAACAAATTTAAACCAGGTGTATGCAATGTGAGCGCTGAGGGGAAGCATGGTGGTGTTTGTGTGCATGGAGGACTCCTGCCTATGTTGAGTGACAGCGCTGAACTGCTGCTGGTACCAAAGGGCTGAGGTAGGGGTGCAAAGCTTGAAGAGAGGAGGGGAGTCTTCCACTTTCCTCTTCTGTTTATCCCAACTTTTACTAAAGAGGGGAAAAAAAAGAAAATATTTTACCAGCATTAAGAAAATTAAAGTAACAGATAACAGACTGTGTTTAAACTCTTTCACCAGTATTCCAGTGGTTCTGGATGTACACACAAAAAAAGGCCAGATGCCCTACACAGGGTTATCATTTCCAGGGTTCAGGTGCTGGTCTCGCCCTCTTTGACATACGGGGCACCAGGTAAACAACCTGCTGATAGGAAATCCTGTCTGTCAAACACCAGCAAGGCAGTGACGTCAGACTCCTGACCCCAGAGTCACAGCTTTCCCCCCCTCCACCCAAAACAACATGAAGAACTGTGCTGTCCCACCCCACTCCACCCCAAAACACACACACACACACACACACACACACACACACACACACAACTACAAATGAAAAATAGAAGATTCCAGCTATAGATCTTACTTGACAGGATTAATAATACGTTGGTGTTGGCAAACTAATTAAATTCAGTTGAAATAAATAATTAATTTCAGTGACACCAAAAGGAACAAAAGGAAACCTCTGACAGAATTGTACTTAGGGAGTCTGATTGGGGAGGGGACAGCAAAGAAAGAAAATGAGATCATAGAGAGACAATAAATAGTATAAAATTAATCTGCAGAGATTTCAACAGAACAGTACTGGAAGAGAGAGCACAGAGCTGTAAACCACCATAGAGCGACGAGATAAGGTTAATGACTTGTTCGATCGTGCCAAAAAACAGAGTGATAAAAGAGTACAAGTGAAAAGAGTAGAGAAGAGGTGCTATGGAGAGCACAAGCAATATGATCCCATGAATTAGTCCAAATGTGGTTTTTCATTATTATGAGCACGGTATAAAAAATAAATAACTAAACTCGGCTCAGCACCTGGGTTGAAATACCACAGAGAGTAAAAGATCTGGATGAACAGATCCCACAAGATGACTTAGTTTCTTCCTTCTTCCGCAAAGATTATTTTCAAGTAAAGACTTGTCTGCCAAACCTGACACTATTTTCCTTATCCCTAGACATGAACCACA
Organism: Etia nguti; assembly: GCA_015106755.1. Taxonomy (NCBI): domain Eukaryota; kingdom Metazoa; phylum Chordata; class Actinopteri; order Cichliformes; family Cichlidae; genus Etia; species Etia nguti. Next base: position 26,737 of record VUQG01022081.1, on the reverse strand, counting down.
ATCTGTGATCTGGCAAATCCTTCTTCCAAGTCTCAGTCTAATAACAGATTTTAAAACAATGACAGCAGAGTTGTCAAACGATTTTCTATCAGCCCCACTTCCTGAAAGTGTGTAATTAGAGCAGAGGGTGCTATACTAAGACACTCAGGTGAAATACTGAACAGCATGGAGCATAACTAAGAGTATGCTCCATGTTGCTGGAGTCTACTGGTTGTGTTTCACCCTCTGAACAGCACAATGACTACCAGAACCTGGCAAACATTATAAGAGTGAGAAAAAGCTGTTAACGCATGTTTCTGTTGTTAAGTCATTAGTCAGTCTTTTGTTGGCCAGGAAGGATCAAAGCCCAGGGGCCCTCTGTATTTATGAGAGTTGGGGTGTGTGGTAGCCAATTGCTAGCTTTATGTGTGGCTGTGTTTATGTGCAAATAGGTTGTGTGTGCTTTTGTGTATATCTGGGTTCTTGCCTGGAGTTATCACACTGCTGTGGATGGAGGGGCTGGAGTCAGTGCTGCCACAGGATGCTATTTTCTCCAAAGGTTTGTATTAGTGCTGAAGTACTGATGTGCTCTGATCCAGAGCCAGGCAAACAAAAACTGTGTGTATGTGAGGTGTGTGACAATGCCTGTGTGTGCTGGCCTTGCTTTTTGAAATGTGTTTAGTTTGGACTGACAAGTAAAACAGCAGATTGCCAGGGAATGAAACACTCCTATCTGGCTAGAAGAGGCCTAGTGGGGGTCTCAAGTAACTGATCTGAGTGCAGTGGGTGGTAGTAAATGGTTTGATCAAGAGGTCAGTTCGCTGGCTGGGGTTGTTTAGGGCCCAAACCGTGAGATTCGGTATTGTTTCAAATGCCAAGTGAAGCACAGCCTCAATGATGTGTCAAATTGGCTTTCTGAACTGATCTTCAAACAACAAACACACACAGAATAAACACACTTATTTCCTCTTCTCTCCTTTCCCTTTATCTGCACTCAAAACCCCTGAGGGCTCTCTTCAAAGCAGACTTCTGCTGGTTCAACTCAAAAAGACTCCACACAGCAAAAGCGTTCTCCTTTCAGTCCGCCTTTCACTTCCCTTAATTTTCATTTTACCTCCGTCTGTTTCCCTACTGTCTGTGTCCCTCCTCATTTCCTCTCATCCCTTGTAGCAGACCATATGGTATTCTCATTCTGTATTCAATGTTATAGTTGGTTGTGGGACTGTCACTCGGTTTTGAAGTGGACATCCGTATTAAGAGCAAAATCTGGTGCCTGCCTGGCTCCTACCACTCTCTTTGACAGAGCTATTTCAGATCTGTGATACCGGAAAACATGCTCACAGGCCCGCATCTCGAGCAGTGGACTGTGAAGTCCTTTAATAAGCTGAGTGGGAAGTCAACTTAGAGTGGGTAGAAAGCAAGAACTCCTGTCCAGTGTTTTGCAATGACTTAAAGTGGTAAGAGGAAGGGACAAAGGATAGAGGCGATCAAGAAACAGAAGTTACAGTATCATAAAGTATTGACTATTCTGTATGACTTCTTTTTCCATTTATTTTTGTTGTCATTTTAAAGGCAGACAAACACATGTAAATTTGTCATAGTCAACATTTTCTGCATATACTTCGAACTTCTAAGAAAAGACAAATCTACAAAGATGAAAAGTTCATTTGAGTAACGTTCCAGTGAACAGCAAGTATTTCTCAGTGTAGGACAATCAACATCAAAATGCAACCATAAATATAAATCAATCGTGACTTTTCTCTTTTTGAGGCAAAGGCGGAAGCAGCATAACATTATGGTGCTGTAAAACATCTTAACATGGAGGCCCTGCTGGATGGTTGGGTCAACAAGGTGACACTGACAATGAAAACTGTATCCTGTGTCTTAAAACATCACTCAGCATAGATAGCTGGGGTAAGCAACATGTCTTTAGCGTCACTGGACAAAAAAAAAATCCATAAAAACCTCTCAGCATTTTGTAATTTAAGTGGTCTGAGAAGGAGACTATTGCACATCCTCTGGTCTATATTTCCAGACATTGGAAAATTGCTTGCTACAGGAGATTTGGATCTTCTCAAAATATATCAGATGAGTAGTATTTGTATTATAAGGAGTGACAATGTCCAAATAGCATGTAAGATATTTTGGTGCAACAAATTTACCAGAGAACCTTTACCCTGGGAAACTATGTTTAATGGAGGCATGTATTGTGGGAAGTGAAAAGCTGTATTCCACAACAAAAGCACATATTTTGCTTTTTAGGTAAATGCATGTCTAGCTAGCTCTATCTGCCTACTGGTTGCTGAGCAGGTCATGTAGAGTAAAAGGTTAAAGATGCTAAAAAAGCTCTGCAGAATTCAGAAAATCACAGCACGGTAAACAATGGCAGTTGAAGATGCACTCATTTAATCCTAATCAAAGCATAACAAGCTAAAATATGCACATACATACAAATTCATAAGATCCATATGCAAGGGGTTCTTATAAATTTCATGTCCTCTTCCCTGTGAAGCTGCTGTCCCATGGGCAGGGTAGAGGACGGAAGCGCTTGATCCACGCCGGACTGGTCCCCTGAGGTCCGCTTATCAGCGCCGCCAGCCTGGTGCATCCTAACCACTACAGATTCTTATTGTTGTACTGCTACAAAGAGGGACGCTTTGGAAGTGTTGGAAGTCTGGAAGTGACAAATTTACCTGGACAAATGCCACTTTCCACTGAAGAGAAACACATGTGTTCCTCTCTCTGACTTCCAATACATGTGTGTGTTTTTGTGTATTTTCAGTACTTGTGGGAGGGCTCAGTCTCTTAAAATGTGACCAGCCTTAACTGATGAAATCCCACGGCAATTTAATACAGCTTTACTCTGCTGTTGCTGCAACACCTCAACATAGGCATGGGGGCCCAAAGAGACCATTACATCATATCTGTCCAAATTAAATGAACGGTTGCTAAAAGGTCTCAAGAGACACTTGGAGTCCAACGCTGTGGTCAGGACCAGAGGTTAACCTGTGTAAAGATGAATCATCCGAGGTGCGAGGTACAAAATGTTTTAAAGCATGTATGCCATTCTAAATAAAGGCTGTAGGGATATTCAGGTCCCTGGTGTCTAAATCTTGAATGTAGATCCTTGACTGTATATAAGTAGAAACCAAAGAGGAAGATACACACCCTTCAGCATCCTCATCTGCATCTCAACAGTTCCTGTTTTTGGGACCAACTATATGCGGTACCGCTAATGTAGAAGCACAAGCACATACACGCAAAACTGCCAAGCGAAGGAGGAAGGAGGGCTGTTGAGATTCTTTAAACAAAAAGACATTTTTAGAAAGGTCCTCTTGAGTGGGGAAACAAAGAAGGGAAGTGACATAATGTTGCACAGGAGGGAATGTGAGGGTCACCGGTGGCATAATGGACACACCTATGGAACGGTCTCATACATAAACAATCTTATTTTAAAACACACACACACACACACGCACAACAAGGTTCTTTGAGCTGCTCTCAAAATAGCCGTTTCCTTGTCTCCCTACTTACTGTATTTGCTGATATTAGAATCATAAGGATGTTTGGTTTCCACTTTGTCTTTCCTTCTGAAAAATCTACCAGAAATCCACTGTGGTTTATCAAGGGATGTTTTGATTATCTGTCATGACCCACCTGTCAACCTGTGATAATAGGTGAGATAACATGCTAGGAATAATTCTGTCCTAGCTACTTAAATAGTTACATGCATTGCAGTGGAACTGGCTTTATTGTTGGAAGATATTAACCTGGAAATTATTACAATCCACATGCGCCACATGCTCATTACAACATATTTCTCTCCAATGGGATACTGTTGTGTTTACAGGAAGTGTTTATCAAACAACAAACCCACTTCTTCATCATCTAAACATAGATCTCGGCAACACGGATGCCCAACAGAACAAAACACAGTTAAAAATAAACTGTCCAGAAATATAACTTTGAAAATCTTTATGTAAATTTGAAGTTTTTGACATATTTGGAAACATTTGCGCCTCTTCCATAGTTGTCCACCAGTCTGTATCAATGGCTTGATTTCAAACCACTCTTTCATGTGGAGTGGATTCAAATGTGATGTGTTTGAGAGTTGTATTGCATGTAATGCCTGTTTAAATCCACCTGCAACAGTTCAGCTTGATTTAAAGCTCTTTTTGAGCAATCCCTTTGTTTGCACAATCTAGTTATAGGTCCACTTCTATTTCAGCTTCAACATTATCTTCAAGAACTCTTTGATATGATGCAGCAATCGTAGTTGGATTAATGACTACAAGCTGCCCCATCCCTCAGGCAGTGAAGCAACCCCAAACTATAACATTTCTTCTACAATACTTTGCTGTTGGTATGGGATTTCTCCTCTAAAAAACTGTCTTTGATTTGTACCAAACTGTGGCCATACAACTCTGTCTTTGATTCATCTGTCTGGGGCACATTATTCCAAGAGCTCTTTAAGTACATGTCAATTGACAAACTTTGTTGTCACTCTAATGTTCTTTTAGGATAAGATTTTTTCTGGTATGCCTTTCAGATTCGGCCAATTGCTTTTTCATCATAGACGCATGTACCTTGACACCAACAACTAACTAAACCTGCAGATCCAGTGATAAAGTTTTGGGCTTCGCTAACACTTCTTTTGATAACAAGCCAAGTTTCTGGTCTTAGGCCTTACCTTTTTTGGATTTTCTTATCTGGGGATAAGGATTAGGTAGTTAGTTTTATGGAGACCTTAAAGAACTCTTTAGACCGTGTCAAAACGTCACTGCAAGTGTCAAAAGTAAAGACGTCAGCAGACACTGCATGTCAAAGGGTTACATAATACAGTTTTTTCCTGTCACTTCCAGAGAAAGTCCTGCTCATTGGCACCTCAATCTGGAACATCTTTTTCTAAATTTATAGATTTGGTGCTTAATTTATGGGTTTCTTTGTTTTTTTCAGCTCAACTGGCACATTGTTCTTATCAATTTAAATGGTAAAAGCAACTATATGTCAGCTTCATTTATTTGAGTATATCACCTTTAATAAAAAGGTATCAAGCGTTGTTCTTGTTCAAATCATTAGCTTCTATGGGGCTTATATTTTCTTGCGACAGTTTGTTTACTCTAAACAGAACTTAAGGGAACAGTCTGACATTTCCTGAAAAATTCCTATTTGCTTTCTTTTTCACACAGAGCCAGGACTGTTACAGAGGTAGCAAGTAAACAGGCAATCTTCTGTTGATGAGGACGGAGATGCATATGCATATGTCTGCCTGAATTTTCTTTTAAATCAGACGAAAAGTTGTGTAAAGTTCTAAACCTATCCTTAAACGGGTGATGTGGAAATACAGAAAGGCCTAGAGAGGCTGGTCTCTCTTTTTCTCTCGTTTGTGAAGACATACATACACACACAGATACACACAGCTAACACATCTGTTATAGGTTAGATCTGTTACAGAGAGTATGAATCTTAAAACCAGTGGGGGTAAAGCCATCAATCATACCTCCCTCTTGCTTTTTCTCTCTCTTCATGAGACTTGAGGCAACAATAGGGGAAAAGTTTGTGTTTATTGTAACGTTAAAGGTAAAGCCTTCTCTCCTGTTTATACTCAAAATAGAAAGAACAGAGGAACTACAGGCAGTTTGGCTGTATAAAAAGTTCTATATCAAAGTTTAGGCGGTTATTGTCTGTTATCGTGATAATAACTCGCGGTAAGCTAGATTCTAGATGGGGGTAAATAAGGAGATTTAGTTACATGTGATTTGCAAAGGCTGATTTAACTGCTTCAGGATGAAACGTGTTGGTTGTTGCACAGCCTCACAAACACTCAAAGCTAATAGTATTTTCTCATAGATCCAGATGTAAGGCCTAACTCTTCCTAACTGAATGTGGTGAGCAGTTCCTCCATGTACTAGCAGTTTCTGATAGGATAATAGGGATTTGGGGGCAATAAACAAAGGAACCAAGAAACCACACTTCAAAAACACAGTCACATTATACTGCCATGTGACATATTAAACAATGCCTCTTAAATAACTGGAGTAACTTGATGATGGTAAGGTTGCTGTGACAGTTCCCTAGAAGAGGCCTTGTCTGAATATCATGTATTACCAGCTATATCTGTTATTTTTATGACGCTGTCTCATAAACCAAGATTAGTGATGATATTTACATTAGAGCTGTTATGACACTGACGATTTAAAGGAGACAGTACTCACACACAGGCTGATTGTTTTGTGTCACATGTCTCAAAACTATTAAAAATCCATTAGGAAAGTCGGTGAGGCAGACCAAGGAGAAACCACCTGATTTTTTTGGCAGGCTAGGATCGACCCCATCGTGACCTTAGCACACAGTTACTGTAGCACCACCTGCTACAGAACAACACACACAGCAGAATTGACCAGGTATGCCCAGCTGAGCCAGGTACAGTTATGTTTATGTTCTCTGAGTAATTAAGGTAAATATTATTGCAGCCTGATACTTACAATTCTGCTCTGTTGGTGCACTTAGAATGGGCAAATGGCCAAAGCTAATTCACACAGAGTGGTGAGAGATGAGTGGCCAGTGTAGTTTCAGATGATTGGTGCATATCATTTAAACAAATTATGTTCTGGTAAAAATAATAATAACGGTAAAATCTGATTTAACTGCTTAATTATTTGATTTTTTTTTTTTTTTTTTTTTTACCTTAAAGTATATATTTCAAAAGGCCTCTCTTCATAGCTTCTGTGTTTTAGTACACTTTGTCCACTGGCCTTCTCTCTCAGTTACTGCTCATGTTCCTCATAAGAAACGGGAAATAAAAGCATGTCTAATTCAATGTTCCGTTGAATTTATCTCACACACTGCTTGCATGCACTCATAGTTAACACAAAACAGAACATTTTTTTGTCCTCAGTCACTGTCTTGGTTTCTCAGATGTAAATAAATCTTTTTTTTTTTTTTTTTTAATGGAAAAAAAAAAAAAACTATCA
>VUQG01022081.1:0-19764 GCA_015106755.1 Etia nguti | reverse complement strand
AAAAAAAAAGCTCTACATACCAGAAAATATTTTGATATTTGAAGGGATATTTGATGAAAAAAAAATAAATTAGGATTTTAACATGATTGTTAACTATCTGGAACCAGTCTTTCTCCAAAGACTGTAATAAAGTGGAGAGACAATGATGACAGAAGCACCTTTGATTTTAAGCCTTTTAATATAATCTACTTGGATTTATATATTGTTGTTTCTAGTCTTACTGACTACTCAAAGTCCCTTTTAACCATACATTCATACATTCCATACCCTACAAGCACTTTGTCTACCTCAGTATTATATCACCGGTTGACCTAATATGCATGTCTGTGAACTGTGGGAGGAAGCTGGTGTGCACAAGCAAACCCATGCAGGCACAGGGAGGGCATCGCGCTCAAGAGCCGGGGAGCTTCTTGCTGTGAAGCAACACTGATAACCAGTCTACCAGTTTCCCAGCCACTTATCTATGCCATAGTGAAGAAATTCAATGAAAACAGCAGGAGTAACTGGGTTTCTTAAGCCTTGACCTTGAATTCTGTGAATTACTCTCAGATCTGAGGGCCAAAGGCTTTTCACTGCAGTGAGAGAAGACAACAATAATAAACAGAAGAAAATGGATGAAGAGAATGATCAGAAATGACGGCATAATATTGCATGACAAAACAAAATAAGGCACTTTCACTAAAGTAACCACGATTCACATAATCCAGGGAATTAAATCTTTTTCAAGTCATTTATAACTTGAAGGAAACTCTCTTAACACTTTAAATGCTGGACTGAAATTTACCTTTTGAAGATTTTGACTGAATGACAACCACTTGGCCTTAGACAGAATTGATGGAGCATGATTACAAAGCTCACAGCCACGAGTCTGAATGGGACGCCACACATCAGTGGTATTGATGAGGAAACAGAAAAAAATATTAAATTCACAGCTGTACAAGCAAAAGCTCTTTCTGAAGTCTATGTACAGCACAACGCCGGTTTTCTGCTTTGGCCTTTCTGCAGTCACTTCACACTGTGGTATGTATGCGATTTGTTACCCATTTAATTTGAGAGCTGGGAAACTGGGTCAGATCAGATCAAATCTGGTTAACAGAGGTTGATGCAGATTAAGTATGTGCAAAAATAAGTCCTGCTTATACTGTAATGGATACGTTTTATTATGTGCCTGTGCTGGACAGAAACAGAAGCAGGTCTTTGCATGGAAGTTATTTTCTGGTTCCAAGTGTCTCATTTTGGGACAGCCTGTAGCACTCCACTAACAAGATGAGTCAACAATGTCCTTTTATGGCTTTTGGACACTTATTACTCATTTGGATGAGCTAATGCACACATGCTGAAAGCAAAACACGCACACACAAAAAAGCCCTTTTGGAGAAACTTTTACCCTGTGAACTATTGATGTTGTAATTTGGATAAACAGGATGAGACTTGTTAAAGAAAGCCACTGTCTGCCATAAACCCCCTTTATTACTCAACCACGGTGGTCTTAGATGTCTCAGTCAATATAATGATGCAAAGGCTATAACAAGTACAAACTGACATTTTTTATGTGACAGGCATTTTCACGAGATTTACAATAAGTTAGAACCCCAAGTCACTTTTTAGATTAAAAAAGAGAAATAATGACATAATTGTAAAATTGAGATGTGTTAATAAACAGTTTCCTGTCTAAACCCTTGCAATTTTATATTGCCGTTTCTTACTGAACCGTTGTCTGTCACTTGATGCTAAACACAAATGGGCAGTAAGTTTATCAAAGTCTTTATTACAAACTGTCCAGCTAAAAATTAAGAAGGTGGGAATGGTAAGTGTTTTGGTAATGCACCAAAACAGTATAGAGGTGGATCATAAGGACGTGTGATGTGTGCTAAAAGGGTCCACAGAGGTTAGAGGAACTGAATTAGAGCATAATTATTTGTAGATTAATCACTCTGATTAACACTATTTTAGATTATATGTAGTCATTTGACCCATAGTTGGTACAAAATACCAATCTGTGGAATTGCATGTGCTTTTCTAGTGGTGAATCAAATGGTTTCAAATTCTTTTACAGGGTGCAAAGATTGTCATAAGAATGTATAATGTCATAATACAATGGTTTGACATGTTTTGTGTATCAAATGCCACCCTGCATTATGACTGTGTGAGCTGCGTGCAAATGGCAGAAAACGACAGAAAAACACTGTGCTGCCAAAGAGTTTGAGCGGTGCTTTAAAGGCGATCTATGAGATGCTCAATCAATTCAGACATGGTGTTGAACACAGTGAGCATGAAGGGAAGACTCTTCATAGAAAGTCAAAACGGGAACACAAACAACGTCAGCGCACCGGGACTGAACTAACATCACATTTTGAGCAGGATTAAACCAAACTGTTCTCAGGTGTTGTTAGTTATGACGCCCTGCAGAGAAAAGATTCTCTCGGTCCTCCTTTCAACGCCCCGGGAGCAATGCTGGATCTGAGGCCAGAACCAGATTCTGACACCATGAGTCTCCTACCTACTGAGAACAGCTGGGTTTTGCCTCACATTCAAAACAACGTTGCACCTATGGTTTTGTGCAACAATCGCATCTGGTGTCATTTTAGATTTGCAATAATGGAAGGATAGCGTGGACATTTTGGTATAATCAGAATGGATTGCATTCATCTTGCATTGGTTGGTGTGTTTCCAAGAACTACATACCTGGCAGACACCTTTTGGAGTTGAATTTTAGTGAGGTCAGATGTGACATGTGTAGGTTTTGTGCGTTTTTTTTCCCCTTGCATTCTCACATGTGCACATTATATGACAAAGGTGTGAGCAGCAGAAGTAGGTGAATGATTGCAATGCCAAACGTTGACCTCATGTGGCTTTTCATGCCCTTCTGGTAGAAAGTTTTTGAAGTTTGACTCAGTCCCTCACATCTCACATGTGGCTTGTATTTGCACCCAAATACCTCCCAGATCTGTTGGCTTCTTTGAAATGAATGTTAACATAAAACTCTTTATCTTCAGCTAGTTGGCTGACTTTAAAGTGTCTGCTTTACAGCAGCATAGAAGGGTATTTAAACGCCTTGCAGTGCAGTTATGGGGGGCTGTTTATCTCATCACAGTGTGCGTGTGAAAGCAAGCAAAAGCCAAAGGGATAGAGTTTAATTTCTCAATACTAGTAAATTTGTTGACACTGGCGAATTAAGTGAAATGCTAACTTTGAGCAAGGCCTAAAAACAAAGAGCAAATGTGGTTTGAAAATGACTTTCTGAGTGTCCTTGTTCACTCTCATTCATGAACACAGGCAACATTTCCCAAACTTTGTGCTTGCTTGTCAGTTACACAACACTGTGGTGTGGCATCCTGCCCTGTTATTGTTAACTTGCCCAATCTCCTCTTGGAGAAAACAGCGCCTTTGCTTCAGCTGATGATGGACATATGTTTGATGCTTTCTCAGGCACATTTCTGGGAATTTCTTGAGATCTTTCAGATTGAGGCCATATCGTTTCAGAAGATATGAATTTGAACAATTCCAGTTTTGTGTAACCAATATTTTAAATGGATTAAATCTTACTAATATGTAATTCAATCAAAATTCTTCTCTGTTTCTATTCTTTTCTATTGATATATAGGTTGCATATACTAAGACATTTGTAATGCATTGTTTTAGCCCTGCATGCTGGAAAAGCTATGAGGTTTGCAAGATCAATTTTAGAGCATATTTTTAGAGGACTCATTGTCTGCACCATGTCCCCTGCTGTCTGTGGTGTATTACAACTCTGGGAACCAGCATTTACATTGTAGATGAGAATCACAAAAGAGAAGAGGAATGAAAAGAGATGGTTTCTTGTGAACAAATGAAAAGCATTGTTACAATAATCTAATAAAGTATGAGTTGCCCATCACAGCATGTAGTAAAAGATACTCACTGTGGACCTGTATAGAGTAAAATTCTGATCAAAACACACGACTGAGTTATTGAGTAACACTGTAAATATAAGAGGGTCACCTAAAACAAACAGCAATGAGTGTCAAGATATTTTCATGTCTAAAATCATCAATTAAATGATGGGTTTGACATTTGATAAAATATAATGCTGATATTTAGATGAGAAGATTAATATTACTGACAAGTATTTACAATGAATATAAAGCTACAACCACTTTACACAAAGAATGGAAGTGGGGGAAAGAGCAAGCCTGGCTCTGTGTTAAAAAAAACACTATAATCCACTATAATCAAAAGAAGATTGTTATCTCCATCTGCAATAATTCATATTTGGTGGCATGGTTCTATTCTAGAACCTTGCAGTCCTAAAAGCCTCATCCCCCACCAGAGGCATACAGTGAGTAGCAAGACCCAATAAGAAGACAGACGATGACATCATGAAAAAAAGAAGCTAAAATGGAGGTGGGTTGCAAAGTGGCTTGCAGTTGTGCAGCCACTGTGTTCTGACTAGAACATCATTCATTCATCCATCCTTCCGTCTAAGCCATTACCAAGCCAGCTATAATCACTCAAGCATATCCTGGCTCTGCCCTTGGTTCTCCTCCCTGAAATACCTCACCTATGGACGGCCCAGGCAGCTCTTAGGTCTTGAGCGCCTCTTGAACGACCCAACGCCTCATGCTGTCTCTGTGGCTGAGCCCAGACTTTTTATGGGGGAAGCTCATTGGTGCTGCTTTTATCTGGCATCTTATTGTTATTATCAGTAAATCACCAGCTGTGCATTCATGATTAGCTCTCCTTTATAGCAGATCAGCGCAGCATCTATATCACTGCAGACTTTGCACTAATCAATCTGTCAATCTCCCACTCCATTTTCCTTTCACTTGTGAAACAAGACCCCAAGATACTTTAACTCCTTTATTTGGGGCAGCAACCCCTGAGAAACCCAGAGGCATCTCAACTTTTTCTGGCTGGGATCTATGGCCTCACACTTGAAGGTGCTAAATGTCATCTCTGCCGCTTGACACTCAGCTACACTACCCAGGATGAGCTGGAAGTCACTATGAGAGACTTGCAAATTGGAGGAGTATAAGGGTATCGGCTGAACTGTGAACTTATTTATGCAGCCAATGAGATCAGCTGACTGAATGTGACTTTATGGCCTGCCTGAAGTAACCTATGATATGTTACACAATAAGCACCTCTAGAGGTGGGATATAAAAAAAGACATTTTACTGATTTCTGAAAAAGGTTTAGAAACAGAAAGTTGTGGTGTAATGTGGGGATAAATGCAAGACTGCTACTCAGGTGGACTGACCTCCTCAAATCTCAGTTCAGAATACACTGAGTTATCTAATGAGTGTTATATTGTGAGTGCTTACAGACAAATGTTGTAAACTTTGGACAAGCCAGGCTTGCTTTTTCTCTTTCATGTTATTCTTTATGATAAGCTAACCATTCGTTGGCTGTAGCGTTATAGTTAGCAGAATGATATAATGTGGGGGCATTCTCAATCCAGTCATATAAATCTGCAACTAACAGTGTAAATCATCATGTAAATGTATTATTTTAAAGATTATCCTTTATTATACTGACCAACATGTCCCACAAGTTACATTGCATGTTCAAACTAAATGCATTGCATGGATGCGTATTTGTGTGTCCACAAAGATGAGAAGAATTTGAAATTTAGTTATTACAAGTATAAGGCTCTCACACATTCACCGATTTATTCTTACCATTTTCCAAATGTTGCTTCAAAAGTCTTCACACACATACAGATGCTCTGTAATCAACTTTCCTTTATGGCAATGTTGAATTCTTTGTAATCACGGCTATATTAATACAAGCGGATGCGTCGTTTATGACGTACATTTCTTTTGTTTTACTGCTTCCTAAGGCAACACCTTGGAATAACAGCTCTGTTTTTTTGGAAAATATGAATGTGATATAATTGTTCCTTAATTTCTTTGCATTTTAATTAACTGGTTGATGGTAGCAATGTTGCCTTAAAACAAGAAGCTCCTGGGTTAAATTCCTTTCTGGGTGAAGTTCGTATGTTCTCTCCATGTTTGCAGGGGTTGTCTCTGGGGTTAAGTTAGTTGATGAGTCTAAATTGGCTATGAGTGTGACTGGCTATCTGTCTCTCTGTGTTAGCCCTATGGCAGCCTGGCAACCTGTCCAGGGTGTTCTCTGCCTCTTGCCCTATGACAGCTGGAATTAACTCCAGCCCCATGATGCTATCCCCATGGATAAGCAGAAGAAAATGGATGGAGGGATGGTTGAGTCATGCCTAGGCTATATGCTTGACCACATTACATGAATTCTTTTATCTGAAGGCTTTGTCTGTCCAGTCTTAAATCCACACATTTAGCACAGAACATATGATACCCAAATTATTATGTTATAGCACAGCCAGCTTTTACAATATTTTTACAAACTTAATAATATAAGAAAGGTTCGTGATTAGTATGTTACCATCTTTTCTATGGTTGACTGCCTGTTGGCACTCACATTTAGCCTTCAGAAAACAACTCTGAATCATTTAATAGACCCGATTTGAGAGCCTTTGGGAGGGGAGGTGAATTTATGCCCCAGGGTCCTGGATAAAGGCAGGGAAAGGGAGAGATGGAAGGATCACAGTGCAACAGTAAATAACATTACAGTATGAATAATGGGCTCCCTCTGCGCCAGGGCCTCAACTGGACTAATGACAGAGACCTGTTTTAGATTAGGCCTTACACAAACACACACACGCATGAATATGTGTGCATGAAATAACACACAGAGGGAGGTTCTATCAGTTTGGATAATCTGTTGCCTATGGCAAACATGGCTCTGTTCTGCTCTGGGAGAGCTAATTTAAAGGAGGAAACAAAAGAGGCAGAGGGCATCACACACATCTTCAGTCACGCATTCATCCTTTCCTTTGAATTATCAAGTGTGTGTCATCCGTTTCCCTCTGTTGGTCTCCGTTTTCCCAGAGTTCATTTCAGAAGTTTGTGACTCAAACTGGGTCAGTTTTTCCAGAATTACAGTTTACTATATCTAATTTGTCAACAATGTACTAGTTTAGGCCATTATCGTGGTACAAGTCCGCCACCTGCTGTCAATACAAATTCCATCTGACAATCTGTTTTCACTGTTTATGTCATGAGGTGGAAGATTTAATGTTTTATTTGTTTGGTTTTATAGCCCTCCTGTTTTGCATGCTTTTATTTTGGAATGTTTCTACTTCCTTCCCACATCTTCCTAATTAAAAAAATTTATCAACACCTGCTCACTCTGCATAAAAGATGGGAGGCAAGGACAGTCAAGAGAGCAGGTGCATATGATGCACAAGGAAGAAGACAGCATAGCTTCAGCAGAGCAAAGGGACCAACAGGATGGATAGTACAGATGGATGCCAAGGAGCTCTGCCCTAGAACGTCTGTGGAATTGATGTCAGGTATGGCAGAGAAGCTGGAGCCAGTAAAAAGGCCTTCCCCATTGAGACACAACAGGTGATAAGACTGGTTTCTGATAGCTGGTACTAGAGAATTTGTTTCACGACTGTTGCACCCATACTGATAATGTATAAGTTGGAGTTCTAGCTTGTTTTTAATAGATTTATTGTAAATAAATTAACTGCTAAACTTGAGTTTTGTATTCCTTGGCTACCATCACTTTTTTTTATTAAGCTGCTCTCCACCAGATCGAAGAGGACCTCTTCTCTCCCTTCTCCTTTTCCCTCATCATTACATTTGCTTTAATAAACAAAACTAAACAAACAACCCCCCACACCTATATTTATATACATGTTCATAAAACAATAACCTAAGAGGTCTTACGTACCCTTGTGGGGAAAGTATTATCAATCAAGCAATGATATGCAGATCATAATTTATTTATTTTTTTAAAAAAAGAGCAAAACAAAACTCAGTTTTCGGCATCTCCACAAAGGCATAATGCAATAAGTCATTCATATTAAATGTCTTTAACCTGCAAATTTCAAACTCCATGGTCAAAGTGTCATCTTATCAACTGCCCTCTACACAATAGCTTCATCATTGCTGACCATCTTTAAGTGTTTAGTGAATGTGTAAAAGTTTTTTATACCATTAAGTTTAAGTTAGTACTGCCAAATGAAATTTTCAGGGCTCAGTATCAGACAATTTCCAAGGAAGGAGACTGGGATTCCAACACATTCTTAAAACACATCTGTGACCATGCTTTGGCATGTAAATTATGTATAACATTGCTGTTGAATACTCCATTAAATTTCTATCTGATTAGTAATAAATATATTCTCCATCTCTCAGTTATTATAGCCCATCTATTTAGAGTTCTTATTCTACAAAGGGGGAAAAAAAAAGACATCTGCAAAAGGATTTGGGTATACGTTGTATACATTGGCTGCGTGATATTGGAGTCAAATCTAAGTCAAACACTGCATTACTAACTAGTGTGCATTCAGCTGCTTCCTCCTTGGTATTTTCTATGTGTCAAAGTGTCTCTGACTGTTTGTTGTTTCAGTCTCAGTTCACATCCTCCCTGCAGGTCCTGGCTCCACTGGCAGGGAAAACAGAATGCAAGGCAGGGTGAAAGGGAAGGCACCATAGCTCTCAGTCTACCGCCTCTTCCCCCTCATCGCTTCTCCAGTTTTTTAAATCTGGCCTCTATGAAGATAAAGAAAGGGATGACTGCTCACTCTATTGTAATAGAAATACATTGTCCAACTATAGTGCAATCAAATAATGTTTGGCTTTAAAATTAAGAAATGTTTGTGGTGACACAGCGCCATCTATTGGCACGGAAGCTGCATGGCTGTGCTGACTATTATTTGACTGTACCATAAATAATAAAGTCAACAGCCAGCAGATACAGAAAGAGCCTACACTGTCACCTAGACTGTGCTCTCAAAGACACAGCCAAAAAAAAAAAAGGTTCACTAGATATAGCAAAGTAAAACAAAGACAGATGGTGCTGTGGAATCAATGCAAATAACGCTATGAACTGGACAAAGTTACTTTAGAAAAGAAACTTTAAATTTAAAGACGAAAAAAATGTAGAGTCACCAGTGAAATCTAAAAATTAATAGTAAAGAAAAATGCATAACACTGCCCCAAAATGTTTTGTTTTTTAGTTTTTAGTTTTTTAATTTTACTTATTTTTCCATTGCCAAGTCGAAGATGTTCTTCTTAGAACATCTTTGACTCTGATTCAGTTATATTGTGTCAAAAGATATCCTGTCCTCTGTGCAGAACAAACACTTTTACACCTATGTCATTAAGTGTCTTACCCAGTTTCTTGGAGTATGCATCCAGTTTGTAAGCAGCTTGTTCAAGTGCAGATACTTGCTCCTCAATCTGATTTATTTGGTCCAAGTAGGGCTGTAAACTTGCATCTAAAGAAAACATGCACACCAGACAAGTCTTCTTATATTACAAGTCCCAGTAACAGACAAAAAATTATGGGGTTATTTTTTTTCAGTTTTTTTGTACTCACACTTGTTGTTAAGATCCTGTAGGTTACGACTGATGTTAATGCTGATGTCCTTCATTTCCATATACTTCAAGCTAGTAATCTTGTTCATGTTCTCCAATAGACGGTAATCCTCACAAGTCCCTAAGAAGATTGAGAGAAAAATGGGTAAGAATGAATATGAGTAGCAAAGAACATCAGGAACTGGCCCTATGGCTTTGACATTTAAGAACATAACTCTTTCAGACTTTGAAAAGAAAATGAGAGTGTTTCCAATATTCAAAAAATAAGAGACCTGTTAGTTCTCCTTGCAAGAAGATGGCCATCTTTTCAAACATATCGGTGCACAACTCGTTTATATCGGGCTCTGCAGGCTCCACAGCCTCCTCTGCTGTCTCTACACCACCATCACCTGAAAACAGTGCAGCAGCATTAACACAGCGCAGCTTTTAAATCCAGTTGCAAACTTAAAAGTAGCCATAATGTAAATGAAATAACGCAACATATAATCACATTACACAAGTAAGAAGGATGGCATTTATAGCAGACAATGTATCACTCACAAATAGAAAACTAAATAACTGGATTACTGTATGCTATATTAGCATTAGCTAGGGAAGTGCAAAGAAACCAGGACTCACTGTTTGTGCCATGTTTCTTCGGAGCGGCCGCAAGGCTTTCCGCTGCATCCCCCGGGCCCTCTGCGTGACCGCTATCACTTGCGGCCGGATTCAGAGACGCCGAATGAGTCGATGGTGCCCTAGAGATGCTGTCCATGGCAGCGGCTTCGTCTCCAGTTGCTGCCATTTTGTTCCTGTTTTGATTGTCCCCTGTCACATGAGCCGAGCGTTCACGTGACGCACGCCCGCCACCAACAACCGCCGCTCCCATTCGCGCGCTCTATGACAAAGCCACGCCCTTCATCAGTAAACTGCTCTTCGGTATTTAAAGGGTATCGTCTGTAGCTTTAATATAAATGTAAAAATAGTTGGACTTTTAAATAACATGGTTTATCAGCCACTTATGGCTAAAAACAATATTTATTTTAATTATTTAACAAAACTAAATTATTATACATTTTTATAAACTACAGAAATTTATTATAAACTGTAATATCTTCAGACATTCATTGGTCACGTGTTTATGTTCAGTTAAGAAGCTTAAGATGGCCTGACAATTAATTTTAATAGGTTGTCATTTTGTTTTCGGTAGTGACCTGTTTACAAAATCGATATTCCATTAATTTCTGAAAGTTAAAATAAGAATGGACCCATTTTCACTGTTTGAGATTTAAATGTCTGAAAGCATTGTGCTGAATAAAAAACACACACAAATAAAACTAACCTGGTTCGAGTTTTTCTAATTAATTCATTTTTCAGAGTAACGTGCTGAGTTAGGCTTCTTCATTAGTGGTGGTATGAGCTGATGTCTGATCTGAACTGATCCTCACAATTAATTATGTGTTCCTTCGGCTACCATCATTTTAAAACTTACATATAGCCATTTTATCATTTTCCTTCCCATGATTATAACCAAGTGTTTTGATCCCCAAGTAGGTTACACCAAATTTAATAGAAGAAAAGATATTATTTGTGAAAATAACCACGGTAGGTCAAAATTTTGAGATTGTTAATCCTTTATAACTTTGCTGTAGTTTCTCAAATTTTGTTGCAATGCTAATTTTTCTTGAAAAATAAAAAACGTCTTTTTCATGTTTAGTTTATTTTCTAATGAAAATGAGCTGCCATACATTATAATTACACCAGCAGTGAAAATGACACTATTGTTAAACAGTATGAGAAGGGATATGTCAAATGTGTGGCCAGGGGACCAGGAAAGTGCCCGAACTGGCCTACTGCATGGCTAGGGAATTTAAACATCGCAAAAAGAAGGAGTCCAGGAATATTGAACTTTTCACTAGGCCTATTTTTTTATATATATAATTTTTACCATTAAAGCATTGTGCTGTAGGTCATTACGAATGATTCCTGATGAGAGTGGTTGTCCAGATTGCAGTCAGGGGTATGAATCATTATCATTTTACCTACCATACCACAACTGAAGTAAGTTGGATAAAGAAAGAAAACTAAAGCCCACTGATGGGTTTCCTACCTTTACTACAGTAAGTCATTTTGTTGTAAGACCAGGTGAATGTGAAAAAGTATTGTTCAAAATTGCATTGACCCCATTTAAAAGACATTTCAGGCTGTTGTTCATCAGTTTAATAAATGGACTGTTTAGGAAATGCGAATGTTTCCAGAATGCACCTAAACTTAAGAGAAAGGAAAGGGGGAGAGCTGGGATTAAAAAAAAAAAAAATTATTAAGCAATAGTTACATATGAAATTGGGCTTTGCGTCAAAATAAAATGACTTTCGTTTCGCTCTGCGCGCTCCCGCGAGAAGCATGCAGCGCTTGGCAGGCAGAAGTCGCCGTAACACCTGTGTCGGCGCTGTTGTGAGCGAAGCAAATCGTGACAGGCTAGTAGCAGCGGACTGTAAACATGGCGGCGTGCACAGCTACAGGGCTGTGCCGAAAACCCCGTTACTACTAGTCTGCTAGACAGAGACACCCCAAAAATGGAGACAGAAGAGGAGCAGCACATAACGACGCTCCTCTGTATGGGCTTCCCAGACCCCGACGTGATACGAAAAGCGCTCCGGCTGGCTAAGAATGACATCAACGAGGCAGTGGCGCTCCTGACAAACGAAAGCCCCGGACTCGGGTATGGATATGAACCGATGGAGAGTGGGCCTAACCCCGGCTTGGGCTCGAGTGGAGAGGGGGAAAACAGCGGGCGGACTGGCACGGGAGGGTTTGACCCTCCTCCTGCATACCACGACGTAGTGGATAGTGAGGTAAGAGAAACCTGCAGTTTTAGCAACCATGAACTGAAGCAGCGAGGGGAGGAAACCGGGCTAATTGCCGCTTGCAAGAAAGAGTGGGCTCGCCCATTTAACTGGCTAAACTTAGCATCTTCAGTGCTACATGCACCTAACGCGAGCTGTCAGAGCAGGAGGTGAAATTCTGTTCGGTACTACTGGAGAGGGCAAGAGAGTTGCCCGTTATTGTTAAACTTCGTTCCTTTATAAACTGAGCTGAAAGCCTATTTTGAACTTAAAAGCTAACGCAGTTAGCTTGTAGCAGGCTAGCTAACGTTAGTTTAGAGTTAAACGCGCCAGTAAGAGGACCAAGGCTAGGAGCACAGAGGCATCACTCTGGGGGATTGCAGTTACAGATTTCATCTGGGACCTCTGGTAACTGGTAAACAGCTCTATCAGCCAGCCAGTCAGCCTGCAGACAGACAGTTTGATCTCTTATGTCTGCTTTGCATGTGTTAGCTAACGTTAGCTGGATGGTTATCAGACTGCTCCGCTCCTGTCGAGATTGCAGTCCACTCGAACCGGGCTTAGAGCGGTTTCGCAATTTCATTTTTAAGCATACGTGGCCATTTTGATTATTTTTCTATTCATAATGTCAGTTGTCATCATATGAGTATCTATTTTTGTGTCATTCATTGATAAATTTTACATATTGCGTGTGTGAGGATGGTTGTAATTGATGATTGAAAAATACCAGTCATTGGTTCTGTCACAGTAATTTACCTGTTGGTTTTATCACTTTGTCCTAATTTACGGCATTTATGTGCTATTATAGTAAACCGCAGATGCCCATCTACATGGGATTCACCTGACACCTTGAACACCTAAACCCAAACCGAACCTCAAACCCATTTCTTTTATAGATTTCCAAAAACGTTATAAAGGCTATTGAAAGTGAAAGTGATTAATCCTTTAATTTGTGAGGTTATTGATTCAGACTTGATAGCCACCTGTTGTGTCCCTTTGATTGTAGTGAGACGCTGTGATTGTGGGTCAACAGAATAAATACACATAAACTACTGACCTGTTCCTGTTTACACCTGCTTTCTCGTCTCCCCCTGTTATCACGGTGGTGGTTTATTACAGGCTATTTTAGTAAGTGTAATATAAACAACACTTGGCATACACAGTGTGCAGAAAATGGAGCACACCCACAGATCAATGTAAATAATAAACCTATGTTTAAAAACCTGCTAATAATGATGTTGTTACAGATTAATTTGCCACCAAGTAACTCCTGTTATTTAATCCCCTTTTCCCCCTGTTTGTTCATCTGCCAGAAAAAGTGAGAAGTACAATTTGAATCTTTTTCCAACCAAACATATTTGCTACTATTTACTAGTTGAGCATTTATTGTAATTGCTATATAAATGTGTATGTGTCTGTGTGTGTGCGTGGCATATTTGATATACTACAGAGAAATAAATCTCACTCATTCCTACAAAAGTTATAAAGTTATAGACAATAATCCAAAGTTGAAAAGTGCTGTATTTCCCCTCTTCTCTTCTCTTGTTTGTTGTATTAATGTTCATGAAGGCTGTCATAGGTCTTTGGCCGCATGTCATGCTCCTAAATATAGCCCTGCAGTGTCCCTGACACACACAAACACGTTGCAGTTTTTGCAGAGGATCCCAGGAGGATTGCGGGTGCATAGTAACAGTGGCACTGAGTTACCTCATTGTCCACATGCATGCAGTGCTTTCCAGCCTTTTCCCTCTAAAGCCCTTAAGTCTTGGTAGTATTGAAAGTATTGCAGCCTAGTGCATGTTTCATGGTGATTTGTGGTTTTCCCTATATTGTACTTCTTTGAAACAGGGTATTGAGTTGTGTTTGGGTAATTCTACCAATTGTGCTCTTTCATTGGGGTGTTTCCAAAGATCTGTATTAGTTTAGTCTTTCTCCAGCTTTTCTTCCTCTCATCTATCTGTCGTATTTAATTTTCTAAGAAAGGGAAGAGATGAAATATGATGCTCCTCTGTTGCTTTATCCTTCCCTTTGCCTCCTCTTCTCTACTCTGTGATTGACTAATAATATTTTCTCATATACAGCGATATGCAGGACAGTGAATCATGTACTGAATGCACTGACCACTGTTTATGTTAATATGTGGAGATGTATTCAAATTTGGCCTAACTATATTTTAGTGTACCATTAATTAATATTTATACTGTGCAGCTTCCGCATGCGAAATAGTCTCTAATAGTTTGGTACAGTCATAATGTAGTGGAAGTTGAATCCTAGTGTGCAGTTGTAGTTTAACATCATTTCCAATGAAACAAAGCAGGTCAAGCTTTATTAAATGGTTCAGTTATTACTTTAACATCTGCACCTAGTTTGCGCCATCCTTAAATGTTGAATGAATTTGCTGGGCAGCACTGTTTGAGGAGGAAGAGGCTGTGAAGGTTAATCATAAATATACACACGACCTCATGAATATGTAAGCAAGTTTATGGCATAAATAATTTACTAACCTTTTAACTGTTGTTGCTTTTACCACATAGACTCCTAGGCTTCACTGCCACTGCTTTCTTCTGTGTTCTTATTCCAGCTGAGCCTTAATTCAGCTCTGTGAATCATAACTACAGATGGTATAAAACTTAACTCTAAGTGAGTTGAATTTTAGCTCTCTTTTTATTACCTGCTCAGGCATGACGGCATCATACAGCTAACAAGACAGTGTCATGTCATTTGGCAGGGTATTCATTCAACTTGACTATCTAGCTCTCACACCCTGACGGCTCTTTAGACTTAATTGCTGCCGAAGGACTTGCTAACAAGCACCTGCCTTGATTTGTTCTGAAAGCTTCTTGGGAGGAAATAGAAGGATAAAAATATTACAGAGATGAAGGGCAGATCATAGAGGAGAGGACACACTTTTCAAATCACTGCTATCGCTCCTCTCCCGGAGAGAGAAGACTCAGGCATCATCCTGTCTGACTTTATCGTTGCCAGAGGGCATTTGTATTATCCTAGCATCACACAGAGGACATTTGCAGTGTCATTATAAAACAATGGGATGAGCCGTGTGAAATGCAGTCACCCTCTGCTTTATGTCATAATTTTGTTATGTCTTTTTGTGTTACAGAGGAGCAATGATGAGAATGGGAACTGCTCTGGGGGAAGCATGGAGTTTCCCACCACCAACCTGTATGAACTGGAAAGTCGAGTCTTTACTGACCACTGGTCCATACCTTACAAGAGAGAGGAGTCCCTGGGCAAGTGTCTCATTGCCTCCTCCTGCCTTGCCCGACATGGTAAGATTACGCGTGTGGAGGTGATGAAAATGTTGTTTTTAAGGTCCGCAGTAAACTACATTTGCGTTATTATGTGGGTGGCGTGTTTTGTTTGAACCATCGGGTGTTTTTCACATGTTGTTATTTTGGCCACTTGCGATGTATGACTCAGTATGTAACTAATCTGACAGCCAAAAATTCTCCAAGTTTAGATGTGTGAATCCAACTTCTCCTTCCCTGTCAGGTCTTGCTGACGCTGATGAGAATTGCAAGCGCTTTATGGATCGTTGCATGCCAGAGGCCTTTAAAAAGGTAAGCAAAAGAGAAACTGAACTCCAAGTGCCTCTTTGAATAATTAGCATACCTGACTTACTTCCTTTCTATGTGCCTTGTTCATTATCACCAGCTACTGACCAGCAGTGCCGTACACAAATGGGGCACAGAGATTCATGAGGGAATCTACAACATGCTCATGTTGCTGGTGGAACTGGTTGCAGAGAGGGTGAAGCAGGACCCTGTACCTGTAAACCTGATGGGAGTGTTGACCATGGTGCGTTGTCTTACTTAGTAATGTTTTCCTAAAAGGGTAGAAAACCTTCCTGTTATGATGCTTCTGTGTCTCATTTACTGTCTTTTTTCTTTTCCTAATCACCTTATTCAAAATGTTATGAACCACTGTGGTTCAGTGTCATTACATTTATTTTGGGTTTTGTTCAGCTTTACTAAAAAAAAAAAAAAAAAGATAATTTATTTCATGCATATGAGAGGAAATAAAAATAAATATTTATGATGTGTAATTCTTCTTACACGCAGGCCCTTAATCCTGACAATGAGTACCATTTTAAGAACCGGATGAAGGCCTGTCAGAGGAATTGGGCCGAAGTTTTTGGAGACGAGGCTAACATGTTTGCCGTCTCTCCGAGCAACACCTATCAGAAAGTAAGACACGCTGTGAATCATTATAAGATTGTACTGTAGCATTATAGTATTGTGCTGTATGTGTGGCAGTTAATCCAGATGCATTGGCAAGTATTTATATATGTTTACATGTTAAAGAATTTGTTTATGGTGTATAGTCATGTTCAGGGTTCAGACAGACCAATTTCTTGATCCCCAGTGTTGCATAACTGAGCTGCAGAGGGTCAAGAGACCATGGGTGGCTGACACACAGCAGCTGCTTGAAAACTTGATGTGTATGTCTCATGAGAATTTACAGTGTTATTGCTGAAAGCATTTACTTAAATCATAGTGATCTGTTTCAGGAGCCTCATGGTTGGCTGGTTGATTTGGTGAATCGAGTAAGTAATAAACCACCACTTAGATATTGTCTCCATAAATATATACCAGAGTTATATCAGTTTTGCCTCATGTTTCCTTTCTCTCTGTAATTTTTGTTAAGTTTGGAGAGCTGGGAGGATTCTCTGCCATCCAGACGAAACTCAACACTGAGGAAATTGAGATAGCTGTAAGAACAGTTGTCTTTACGTCTTCTTATCATCTTTCTCCGGGCATTTCTTAAGACTGACAGAGTGTCAGTGGGCTGTGCTGCAGACATACTTTGAGACAGTCTATGCAGGCGAAAGGTCATCATGTTTGAACTCAGTGCTCTCAGCTGCACAGCGCTGAATGTCTCTGTAATATTCACTTACACACAAACACACTCCTGCATCCTCCTGCTGTGTAATGGTTGAAATGCTCTGTTGTTTTATGTGTTCTGAGGCATCCTTGTACTGATGCTTCCTTCTGGGAACCTGGCCGGAACCTCAGCAGCGCATGGCCATTAATTCAGTGCGCGTGCATACACACACACACACACACACACACACACACACACACACACCCTCTAACCATTAGCATATTAATAAGGCAAAGACTCATTGCACACCACAGTTGCACTCTGCAGTTGCGGTGGGAGCTCAGCAGAGTGTGTAAGCTGTTAGATCCCTAAGACACTAGAGGCACATTGGATGATATGGTAAAAGTGAAAGCAAAAGAAAAAAATGAGTAGTGATCACTTCTCTATTGACTACCAAGGGTGACACATTCATTTGTGTGCTTTGAGCAGGAAGGCGTGTAGGGTGGAAGGGTAGAGTTGGAAGGTGGACGAGAGGGAGATACTTGCAGAAGGCAGAGATGGAGGATAGTCAAAAAACTGACAGGAACACAGGAAGCTTTCATTAGCCTCTCTTGATTTAGCACTGAATGACAAATGACAGCTGGGCTCTGGTATTCAATACTCATCCACGCATGTGTTAACAGTCACTCCCTCTCACTCACATGCACTTATGTGTTTAAATCCAGGTTGATCTCTATCCTACACATTTTACATCAGGAGTGATGTTGTGATGCCATAAAAAGTCTTGCACACATTCGATACATACATCTGTTAGAGAGTGTTGGCAATGCTTCAGAACACAGGAAAATAGTCAGTGAATAATTCTTAAGGCAATCATAGCTGGTGCTGATAAATTATTTTCCTCTTTTGTTTTGTTTTTCCTGTATTTCTTGACTTGTTTATAATTTTTTTCATCTGTCCGTGCAGTATGTATCTGCTCTAGTCCAACCTCTTGGAGTTTGTGCTGAATACCTTAACTCCAATCTTGTCCAGGTGAGCTACCTTATCTACTCTCCCTGACACACACTAAATGATGCTCACTATAAATTTCTACCTTAAAGCAATTTCTTAGCCCTTTAATGGCCCCTTGTGTGATAAAGTGAGGACTGGCCTCGGTGTCCTAAGCTGATTTCGATTAGTGTCATACGCTAAGGTTGGGATACTTCTGCACAGCTCTCACATGTAGCACCTAGAAGGAAATGATCAAGTTCAGACACATTCAAACTGCTGTGTTTTAAGCAAAGGAGCTACCTGGATAAAGGCAGCATACACTCAATAGTGCTGGTAAATCTAGTTTTCTTTACTATTTGCACATCAAAGTCACAGAGACTTTGTACCAGGGAGCTGCCTGGTTAAAAAACAGCTAATGTCTAACCTGACTGTGCTGATATTTGTGTTCTCACATGCATCTCTGCTGGGTGGTAGAGAGGTTCAGGGCTGCAGTGGATAATATGTGACACGGTGTTAGACTTTTAACATCTAACGCTAAAAATGGTCCTCTTAAAAATAGCAGTCCAAGTATGTACACACATGGACACACAATTGTAGAATCTGGCCTGTAATTGCTTTTTTTTTTCTCTGCTACTAATATATTTGTGTATTTACATTGTTTATCTGTGGCTGTGTAGTATTGTTCCAGTGATAAAATCATCGCTTGTGTTTATTACATGACACTTCTACCCCATTCAGATATATATTTTATTTTTATTTGCTATATCCTCTTACTGTTTTGCTGCTCCAGTGGCCCGTTTACCCCACAGGGATCAACAAAGTTTCATATTGTTTTTCCTAGCCTATGCTGGATCCAGTCATCCACAAGATGATCACATATGTACAAAACCTGGAGGAGAAGGACCTTAAAGATAAGGTAGTGATTTATACCTCTTATAATTTTAAGAAAACCCCCAGAGATGAATGTGTTCACTGTCCTCTTAGTTGTGCTGCCCAGTAAATTTGAGTTCAGAATGAATATGGGACTAGTGACTTTCGTTGGCACCTGCTAGATCAGGGGTCTCAAACTCAAATGAGCCGCGGGCCACATCTGGCACCGTCATCTCATTGGAGGGCCAGTTTAGTGTCCAAGTAGTACAAGAAAACCAACACGAAAACACCCACTAATATTTCCTAAAATGTAGTGTTTTTTTTGTTTTATTTAATTCCAAATATTGTGTAACAAGACAAAATTGCAAACATGAACGCATTTTTTTTCTCACCCTTAACTATCTGAAGCCTTTCAGTTTCAGTTTCATTGGTCATATGCAAGTTAGCACAGGGTCAAGATTGCAATGAAATGTATTTGATGAGCAGAAGACAGTCACTCAGCAGTATAGTACAGTATAGTACAGTAGTTTCATTGAACTACCAAATAAACAGCTCTTTCTGGTACGCTCTTTCTGGCCAGATACGTGGAAGCACTTTTGCTACAATTTTGTTTGTATTTAACAAAATAAAAATGCAGGCATAAGCGTACACATTCGTTTTCGACTGCAAATGAAAATTGTTTTCTTTCCAAATAAATCTGTCACTGAACTAACACAGCCAATCTCTCAACATGTTTGCACTCTCTTGTTACCTCGGCTAGGTCCGCGGCTCCGAACCGTGGTAAGGAGACCTCTGGCTAATACTTTGGGTTCCGTGTCGGCTCGTAGCCG
>VUQG01022080.1:0-10125 GCA_015106755.1 Etia nguti | reverse complement strand
CTGGGGGGGGGGGGGCGCTGCAGAGAGAGAAACCGGAAAACCAGCTGCTCATTAATTACATAACTTATGTTTATACGTTTAATGGTATGAGTGTCTCCTTCTGTTTAGCCCTGGACGTATGAGGTCTGTGAGGCTTCACGGTCCGTCTCTCCGGGTCCTTTCAGAGGCATCCCAGCATGCCCGGAGGCAACACTGGTGTGATTTACTGTCTGAAGGTCATCGGGAAGACGCGCTCAGACTTAATTAAGAGCGTCGGGGTTGAAGTGTCTTTGAGCCGATCGATGACCTTTAGCAGCCAAGAGTGCGAGAGGCCTTTATCTAAACACTATCTGCCTGTCTCCCACAAAAAACCAGGAAGAAACAGCTGTGTGGTTAGAGCAGCAACTCCAGCTGTCAACATCTGTATGTCTGCCTAAAGCAACAGCTCCGATAAAATTACTCTGCCTCATTTTCACTTTTCCATTTAAGAAGAAAGTCAAAATGTGACACTTGTCATTGTTTTATATATATATATATATATATATATATATATGATTACTCATGTTTTAGGATAACTTTCCACTTTAATCAGGAACGAGCACAGAAAATGTCTTTAATGCCTGACCAGCTTTTGATATTTTTCTGATTTTAAATTCATAAATGAATATTTCAAACATTTAGATGAGGTCAGATATCAGCTGTGAATCCTCTGAGTTCTAGTTTAGAGGTTTAATTCATAAATGCCTGTTGGCCTGTTTGAGTATTCGCAGCCTTCGAGCAAATATTCTTTCACTCATTAAATATTGATTGAGTCAAACAGGCTGGAAAGAGGAAAAAAAGAAAAAGTGAATTTTTCACATCTTTATTCAGCTCAATCTCTTTTTCAGCACCCGATATTGGAGAATGATTTCTCAAACTGGGGGACAAAAATCAGTCAACCACATAAAAAATGTCTCTTTCTGAAGAAACACAGCAAACAGGGCAGCAGAGATGGCGACAAATACAGAAGAGAAGCAAAGATTTCTGTGTCTCTGCTCCCTGCCTGATCCCTGCCACCGTGCTAACGTATTGATCGGGGCTGAGCTCAGATCAGCTCGCGGCTCCGCTGTCTGTGCCCTGACCTCCACGAGTGTCTCTCAGCGAAAACGTTTCAGCTCAGATGAGCCAAGACGTGCTCCAGTGCAGTCCTCCAAAATTCCAACTGCACGTGGAATGATGCATGTGTCTGCCGAATGCTGATTGGTTGGCAAGTGTTCCAGAAAAGTGAAGGTGAATGTGAAAAGCAGGCTGCAGTGGACACTATTTAGTTTATCAGTTTCACGCCTGCTCTTTGCGTGTTCGGCTGACAGACCAACGACAGCACAAACAGGAGCGTCTGCACCACGTGCTTTTGCACGCTCACAGTGGTTAGAGAGGTAATAAGTGGTTGCTAGCAGTCACAAAAAAACACCTTTTGATTACTTTGGTTGCTAGGAGATTGCACGGTCACCTGCAGATTGCTTGGAAGACGCCGTCTTCTCTTCTCTACAGAACAGAAAGTTTTTTTGAAAAGTGTCTGCTGCAGCAGTCTTTTACTTTGAAGGTGAACAGTTTCCCCACCCGGTGACTGCCAGGGGTCAGCAACCCTGTATATGTCTGTGAATGAGGCCTCAGATGCCTAGTTGAGGGTTACTGCAGGTTGGCATTCTAACAGTGACATCAGAACCTCCGTAAAGAAGAAGACGACACGGTGGAAACACCGTTTTATTCACAAATACTGAATTTGGATGTTACACTTGCTAGATTGTTTCCACCTTTGTCTTTTGCGTGGACTACTCTCTCCTTCTACATGGTTTCTATGATCACCTCATCACTACAAGGCAAAATAAAAAAATAAAACACTTCCCAGTTTAGGAAATAAAACCGAGCCTACAGGAAACAGAGATCAGCGGCGCGGTGAACGGTTCATCCTGATCCACTGTCACCATCAAACTCATTCTCACTTCAAACAGCTTCTGAAGCTCTCTGTCAAATATTTGAGTCGTTTTTCTGTCTGTTTTTAATTTTCAAAGAACCTACCTGCACACTCCGGGTTCTCCTCATTAAAATTCACTGCGAAGTCGTGGGAGACCTGGAGCAGAGAGAGGGGGAGGGGGAGGGGGAGGAAGGAGGAACAGGAAGTCTGTTTGATCTCTGCAGAAAAAAAAAAACAACCTGCAGAAAAAAAAATCTCACAATAAAACTCTTCACCTTCATCTCTTCCTGCTCTTTTTCTTCTTGACATCTAAGCTGAGTAGTTGCCTGCCTCCTCCCCCTCCTCCCCCTCCCCCGTCTCACAGCACACTCACAGGACAGGTGAGTTTCTAGTCTAACCGACAGGTGAGGGAACACTGGGAAAAATTAAAGCTGTAAGCTTTGTAAAGCAAACTGAAGCCACAGAGGAGCTGCAGTTCCAGCGCTCAGTGTTTTTCAGTGTGTTTTTACACTTTGCAGTGTTCAGAGGAAATGGGCGTGGTCTGCACAGCGCGCTCGTTCCTGCACCAGGTTGCAGCAGCAGGGAGGTGCTTCATCCAGATACGAGCTGAATGCATTTTACAGAGAGGATTTATCGCTCACCGAGTTAATATTCTTCCTGTGTGAGACACACTCGTCAGACGTGTGATCAAATATTTTCGGGAATCAGCTTCTAAAAATCAAAGACTGACTTAAATAATTTAACTTTGGCTGCTCTGCCATTCAAAGTGGGATCTTCTCGAGCACCTGTGGACAGATTCCAGCTCGACTGCTAATGTCTGACTGTTCTCTGGAAGTCCCGGTGAACCTCTTTGTATTTGTGTATGTGTGGTGTGCGCTGACAGTCACCCCAGCGTGTAACTGCAGGTTGCTTTAACAGATGCATGCTGTTCCTGACACAGTCACAGAGGGATCTGTGTCTCCTCCCAGGATCAAACTTTCACTGTGTATGCCTCCACACTCAGGAGCCACTTGGGGAAAAAGTCTTAGTGCCAAAAGTTCCTGATCACATTAGGA
Organism: Etia nguti; assembly: GCA_015106755.1. Classification (NCBI taxonomy): domain Eukaryota; kingdom Metazoa; phylum Chordata; class Actinopteri; order Cichliformes; family Cichlidae; genus Etia; species Etia nguti. The sequence continues at coordinate 7,137 of VUQG01022080.1, read as the reverse complement.
AAAGTGTCTTTCTATTGTTGATTAATGTAACGGTGTGTAAGCTGAAGACTATTCTTGATGAATCTTGCTACGGCTGTGTGCAGCGCTGTATTTTCAGGGGGCTGACTCGGACTGTGAATAGAGCTAATCAGGACTTTGGAAGCTGATTTGAATGCAGCGTCAGACCGCCAGCCAAAGGCTGCTGCACAGGAAAGGAAGCATTCAGCCGGCAGGTAATCACAGGGTCAGCCTCAGCCTCCGCAGACAGAGTGCATGCTGGGAAAGCCGACGAGCCGGGCTGTTAAATTACCTTGTAGTCAGGAGGGATCCGAGCTCCGAAGCCGAACGCCGGGAACATTTTGTCACTGAAAAGAAAAAAGACAGAAAAAGTAAAGGTGAAGAAGGAAAAGAGACACTGTAGGAGCTTTCTGATTGGATACTTGAACACAAAGCAAAAAAATGTCTTCTGATCGGCTGAGAAGTGATTACTTCCTGCTTCATGCAACTGATAAGTGAGAGAAAAGGAAGGTCAAGAAGAGCGAGTTTCCAGTTTATTCTGGAGAAATCATTGTGATGTTAGGAATCTCCAGAGAACACGCGATGCTCGAAGATCGAATATGTATTTGATTCGTCTAAAATTAAATTAAATACATTTTGTGAGTTAGATGTTTGAGCTGTTGCTAGCTTAGCATGAAGACTGGAAGCGTAGAAGACCTCCAACTCTTTAAACTGATTTTACTCCTTTCCAGCTCCAAATTATATTCTTGGACTCGATAAGAGTAGCTTCATGTGATTTATAGTTAACAATAATCCTGTTAGTTGGCCTGGTGATGTCTGCTAGTACAGTTAAGTACACAGCAGACATATTATTAGTCAGATGATGTCATTAAAAAAGCTCCAAAAGGTTCCAACAGCACAAACATGGTGCAGAGGTCCAGTTCAGGTGAAGCTAGCAGACAGCTAGCAGCTACAGCCACCTGTCAGTCAAGGAGGCCACGCCCCTACTAATGGAAAGTTTTTGTATCAGGCTGTAAACATGTTTATTTCTGCTGTAAAGTTTTCACATGGGTGTCTATGGGGACTGACTCACTGCTGCCTCTGCTGGACGTTATAGGAACTGCAGCTTTTTGGTACTTTAAGCGGTGGGAGTGTAACCAGGCAGAATAAGTAATGTTTCTTTAACCTTCTGAGTACATAACACTGTAATGAATGGAGCTTTGTGATTGGCTGCTGAGTTGAACCGACCTGTCGTAGTCCTGGCAGATTTCTCCCACGGCCACCAGAGCCTTCAGGTACTCGTTGGGTTGGTACGGGTGGATGTAGTGCAGGGAACAGCTGTTCCGAGGATCTCCATTGGATGCTGTGAAGTCGATGGCGACCTGCAGAGACAACAACCAATCAGGGATCAGAACCAGAGTCCCTCAGAGAAGCCACACAAAAGCAGGAGGGAAAGATGTAACTGTATATTTGTATTTCATATATCTGTGTGATGTTGGTGCCATTACAGAGACAGATTTCATCATGACTTATGATGATTAAGAACCAGGTATGTTTAGATTTATTTGATTTTCATTGGTTATTGGGCTGAAATGAGCCTTTGAGGGTTCAAAGGTCATGTCATTCAGAACCTAAAGCACAGACCATCTTTCTTCATTTATGGTTTTTGTTCATTTTGGGGCTCAGACTGATCCATGTGAAGAAATAATGATGCTGCTGATGATGTGAGTGAAGCTTTTAGTTACATTTCTCTGTAAATCAAACATATTTGCTTTTATTGTTTTTATTGTTTTCATTTCTTTTTTGTTTTTGCTGTGTGTGCAGTTTTTTTTTTGTTGTTGCTTTTATTGGTTTCATTTTGTGCGCTTGCTCACTTTTGATTGTTTTCTCATTGTTTCTGGGGCCTTTGAATGTGTGCTCTGTAAAGCAGTTTGGTCCCTCTGGGTGAAATGTGCTGTATAAATGCATCGGCTTCACGGCAGCAGCAGCTCAGCTGAGGAAGAAGAAAAGCATTTATGTTCAGAGAGCCACAGAAACAGCTCAGAGAGACGTCAGAAGGTCTGAATCATTAATGAGTCGATGACGACGGCTGTGGACGTTCGTGGATTACTGAATGAGCTTAACAGGCAATAAACGACCACAAAGAGACATGAAATGACTTGACTGCAAAAACACCCTGCAGATCTAAAGTCAGGCGTACAGATACAAGCACACGTGTGCTTAAAACAAGCAAATATAACTAAGTTTACTTGTTTAACAGGCTGTAAGTCATGCTGTCTGAATGTCGCATAAAACTTTAACATACAAAAAAATCAATTCAAACAATCAAGTTCAGAATGAATGAAGCAAAAAAACAACATGTTTCATATGAAGCTAAAACAGGTCAAATCAAGAAAAGCAAGAGGAAGTGAATTCAAAGCATTTTTATTATTAATAGAAAAGTTCTATTCAAATACCCGTCCATCTAGAAAATCCACTTTACAAATAAGACCAAATAATGGAGCATTTTGATTTGGAATATAAGATTATTATACTTCAGATCTTTAACGTCTGCAGGAAAATGATCACAAATATTTTTTAAAACAACTCAAAAGGGCCAAAAAAGGCAACCTAGTTAGCTTGAAACTATGAAAAAAATGAAGCATAAAACGAGCAAAAATATGGTTGAAGGTTGAAAATGAGCACAAAGATGCAAAACTACACAAAATAACTACAAACAGATTAAAAACAGCCATGAGAGGCTCATGAATCCACTCACAGGACACATGATTTCACCAAGCACTGTTTTTTTCACCCAGAAACTCTCCACAGTAACCGCCTCACTGAAGCGAACACTGGAGACGGGTTCCGATTGGATCGTCACAGAACAATAACAATGACCCCGAAAAACATGATGGATGGATAGCCCAGAATTACTGACACATCCATATCAACAGTGTTTAATTACCCTTTCATCCTGGTGGCAGTGTAAAGGAGCAGAGCTAAATCACATGGAAACAGCAGGAAGTGTAGCTGTGGGTGCTGTGAACAGATCACACGTGACCGAACATGAAGTGGAGGTCCCAGCAAATTCACCCAAAGTCAGACGGTGCAACGCTCAGAGAAACTCCAAAAAGCCGAGAGCTCCACCTCAGAGTCTACAGGCCTCAGTTAGCTGGTTAAAGGTTAAAGTTTGTGAAGCACAATTTGAAAGAAAGCCTCACGCTGCACGGTGTGCATTTGCAAAGTTATATATGAACAAACCACAAGACTTCTGGAACAAACGAGAAAAAAGTGCAGAAGAACCAGGTTTGGAGAAAACACTCATACCAACCATCAGCGCGGCAGTGGAGGGCTGAGGGTTCAGGGTGATCCTGCAGCCACAGGATCAAAGTCAGGCCACTCAATCATCAGGTGTACAAGCTAAAACCTTCATTTTTACACGACTGTAATAAGAACAAAGGAAAGACACACACACACACACTCTGAAGGCTAATTAGAGAAGAAGAGACAGCCTGTAACACAAACAAGACAATCACGGGACAGAAATAAAACTCAAAGCAAGACGCAAGAAACCATTAAGTTTTCTGACCTGTCGACCACGTTTCTGCTGAAAAATAGATTTTAATCTCAATGAGACTTTTACCTGGATAAATAAAAGATCATAAAGAAATAGAAAGTAAAACAGGAAATAACAGGAGAACCCAACTAAATACAGAGACAGGGAAACTCCCACCCCAGGGAGGCGAGAACAACACCTAAAGACAAAAAAGAAACTTTTACAAAAACCACAACAGGTAGGCAAACTAAACCGACACAAGAATCCAAAGCTCAGAGAAACAGAAACACAAACGCACTCCAACACGTTAATGGAGAATTAGAAACAGGAAGTGAGATCCAAACCAGAGACCATGACGGGACAGCTCAGAGCTGCTTGGGTTTATGTGACTGTTATCAGTTTTTTTACAGCTTCCTGTCACAAACGTGGAAAAAGAGACGTAAATGAATATTCATAATGCACAGACTATTGAGGACAGCAACATGTATGTGAAGTCACCAACAAAAGCCCTCAGGAGTCACAAAGAAACAAACTTTTAACGTCCAGGAGGCGCACAGTGAAAGTCAGCTCCCCAGAGCTGCTTTCAGCCAAACATCAGTGAAACTGGTCACACGCTTGTTTCCTGCAGGGCACGCTGACTGTGTAAACTAACGTCTTCTCCACAGACGACCGTGAGCGCTCCAGGCTTCAGACTCATCTGGAGAAAAGCACCGATCGGAGGCACCGCTGCAGAGAAGAAAAGCCCTCGCTCCTGCCTCACTCTGCCCCTCATTCAGCTCACCTCACTTACTCGTATGTTAAGTGAGCGTGGGATCATTTGAGACACACTTCTGAGTTTGGTTATTAATCATGAGCTTAAATGTTTGCACAGTTCTAAGCTGCTGCGCCCGCCTGATTGGTTTGTTCAGTCAGGACGGTTCTGTGGTCGGAGCTGAAGCTAGAGAAAGTCCATCACCTCCGGCTCTGGATTTGACTTTTGTCCATTTGCACAAAGTGAAGGATCGAGGGGTTTGTGTTACGTCCTCCAAAACAAACAGAGACACGAAAAATGACGGGATGATGCTGCGTGCTGGTCCACGAAGGTGAGATCAGAGATCAGAAAACAGCGTGAGGATGCTCGCTGGTTTTAACGCTCGCTTTCACTCCACTGTGAACAATCTTTATGACTTCTGTGGATCCCAGCACAAACAGGAGCAGCGCACAGACCGGTGGGTGGACACGCAGAGCTGTGTGGAGCGCCAACACACAACCATGCCGGTCCTTTAAGAGTGATCCACCACAGCATAATAAACTCTGATGTTACACATGAATTATTCATATTACTGTAATTAAGAAAGCTGATGCACGTATTTCTAAATAAAATGTGTTTTAGCAGGAACTCTGCACTTCTTCACATTCTGCTGCTGTCCCTTTGATTATATATGCCAGTGTCTCCAGTGTGATGTGAGTGACCATCTCTTTGAGCTGTGCATGAGTTGAAGCCGCACCCATTTTCCTCCGTGACCATCATCCACCTGTTTTGGTTGGTCCCATACATTCACTTTGTCTGTGCGTGTCATCTGCTGTGTTCCTCTGTGGACTCTCACAGCCATCGCCTCTCTGCCTCTGAGATAAACCCGACGCCCGCTGCGGTTTGTTCAGTGTCTTTATCACTTTGCTCAGTACTGTGAGAAATCGGAGCGAGCGGTCTCATCGCGAATCACACCGTGAACGTTTCGTTTATAAAGCAGAATATATTTTCTGTTGTTAGAAAGTTGAAGAAGGATGTTGTAACCGAAACCACAGATCATCACAAAGACAGGATCAGGACACATAAAGATTGTATTACTGATGTTTTATATAGGATAGAAAAGCATCAAAGAGGTTTAGAGGCAAAATTCCAGCTTTTCCAAACGCTCGAGGATCCTGAAATTGTGACTCCAGAGCTGCCGGCTCATTATCGGCGACGTTCAGCCTCTCCTCGGTCATTTAAAGGCTCTCACTGGTTAGATACCAGTGGGAGCCCAGCGAGGTGCTAACTGGGACACAGAGGCTGCTGAACATGTCGCCTTGGTTACTGTTTCCATGGTAACAGCAGAGATGCCTCAAGAACTGAGAACATACCGCCGGACAGAAAAAAGAAAGAGGGCGACGACCCGAATATGACCCGAGTGTGTGTGTGTCTGTGCGCATGTGTGCACGCGTGTGCACGCATGTGTGTGTGTGTGTGTGTGTGTCAGTTTTTGACACTGAGGGTTTGTTTTTTTGTAATCGATCTTGATTTAGAGATGTCTTTTGATTTTAGGGCTCAGGTTTAAAGGTCAAAGCCTTCAGTGTGTGTGTGTGTGTGCGTGTGTGTGTAAGCTTGCTCTCACAGTAAATTGGATCTGACAGCCTCCCATGATGTAATCCAGGAACGAGTGCATCTTGATGATCTGCAGACAGAAAAACAGCCACGACTTTAAATATTTAACGTTTCAACTTCACACAGTTTCACTGATGCTTCGTCATCTTTCATCAGCTGTTTCTGCACCAGCTGATTAGCAGCATCCAATCACATTCACACAGGTGAAAAACAACCTTTGTGGGTATCCCGGCTCTAACTGGGTTTATTATTGTGCGAATAAGGATGGTAATATATTTTCATTTCAGCAAACCGATGTAAAAAAACACAACCAAGATATTTAAAAGGTCTGAGTTTGTATTCTGAAGAATATTTTGGAGGATTTTCACTTATTGAAAACACATCGAGTGAGAAATAAGAAGCGTGGACTGATGTTCAGTTTTTTCTCTCTTCATGTCTCCTGCGTCTCATGTTGCTGCTCACCTCGCCTCCTGCCCTCCTGTGTGATTACCTGCTCCTGTTCTAATTTGTTGCACCTGCATCAAATTGTGTGTTGCAGCGGTATATTTTACCCCGGTCCTGTGCCGGATCCTTTTAACTGTGCTTGGCCTTCAGCAATCTTCTTTAGCGTCCCCGGGTGTTTGACTCATTTCTATCTCCAGAGATTCACTTGAATAGTGGAAAAAAAGACCTTTTCCTCAACACTTTACCTCGACCTTGGTGGAAAATGTCATGAGGACCCACGGCGCTCTGAGAATTCCTTCAAACTATGCTTCCTGTGTAATGTGTGCTGTGGTGACGACAGTTTCCCAGAAAGTCGATATGAAGCCCACAGCACGTCTGTTTCACGAGGAAGTGCGACGCACGCCAGACTTCATTAAAGCCGTCCTCAAGCAGAAGAGGAGGGCCTTCAAATCCAGAGACAAAGAGGAGTTGAAAATGGTGCAGAGAGAGCTGAGAGGACTGATAAGGAATGGGAAGGACAGCTACAGGCAGAAGATGGAGAACCAGCTTCACCAAAACAACGTTGGCGAAGTCTGGAGAGGCCTCAGAACCATCTCGGGCCACAAAGGTCAGAACTCTCTGCCCGGGAGGGATGTGAGGTGGGCAAATGAACTGAATAATTTCTTTAACAGATTTGATTCATCCATGAGGCGGTCTTCAACATCGGCTGCAGACTCACCCACCCCACTGCTGCTGTTCCACCTCTGACACCTCAGACGCTTCACACCTCCTCTACTCACCCTGCTCACCACTCCCCACCCCCAACAACAGCATCCAATACACATTCAAAACAAGG